>MU189479.1:0-22495 GCA_016904865.1 Pissodes strobi | reverse complement strand
ATATTTATAATTTTATTCAGTCTTTTATATGCCATAATTATTTTCTTAATGTCAAAGCCTTCCATCAACTTTACTATCTGATCTGTCATTTATTGTTATTGGGTTTTTTATGCTCTCTTCGTTACATAGCATAATTATCACGAATATGAGAAACTACCGGAGCAAATATATTATTCAGCTAATTAGAAATATTCAACGTATTTGATTTTAAAAAGTACCACTTATATTTATGTAGAAGTATATCTGGTAATATGGCCAATGCGAAAAAAGTAGTTGCGGAACTTGTACTTTGGTTTTTGCTTCTTATTAATAATAACTAGAACAGTTATATCAGATCAAAATATTAACAAGATAAAATGACTGAAGTATAGAGCTTTTTTGGTTTCCTTCAAGCACAATATTAAGCATGATTTATAGTAAAAAGATATTTTATTATGGAGAAAAAGAAACCAGAGATTATTATTATTTTATCTCTTCCTTCCTAAAGCTTATTACACCTAGCAGTGAATTTAGGATAAATTCAAATAAAGCCACAATACTTTCGTGCAAATTGAAAACTCTCAGAGCAAACAAAGATAAAAAAGAAATTCTTTAGGAATTCTATTCTATCCTCGGTGGAACAAGTCGATTTAAATCGAATAAAATCAGTTGAAACGTAATTTATTCGGTAAATAAAGATTGAGGTCGACAGCAAAAAGGTTTTTTTAGTTGTCGGATTGAAGATAAATATTATATTGGGCTGTTGGAACTTTGAGAGAGAAGTTGAACAACTTCTAGGCAGCAATTAATAATAAAGATACTATTTGTTATATTTCCAGGGACAAATCGTAATATCTAAAACTTTCCAATCGCTAGAGATTTACGATAACTGCCAAAGTTCCAAAGTAGATTTATCAAAAGGAGATAAATTTAAGTGTTCATATAAAACTTTCGTTTTGATATCTTTAGCATTTAATAGCTATTGCATGATTGATTGTATGCATATTAAATATATAATTAACCATTCTGTAGAATTTTAATTTACGTTGTTTACTGACTAGTCAAAACAAATACAAGTATGGTATAATCTTTAATTCAGTATCAATTCATAGAGTCTCATAACTCATAACATAATGTTGAAAGGCAGATTCACATCGAGAAGCAAGTCGTGTGACTTAGTGATAAGCTGTACTGCCGTCCTAGTGAAAAACGCAGTAACTCAAAAAACGTAGTTTTGAGAAAAATGGGTTTAACTGGCTGTTCATTGTTTGTTGCACCTGTGCGCGTTATTTAAAAATATTATACTTTTTTTAATGCAATATTAAAATATAGGTATTTTTTTACTTTTTTGTATAGTTTTTGTACTATATAGTGATTTTGGTCAAAAATAATTCAAGTAAATGCGTTTCAGCCTAGCAGTACAATTACCCTGGTCTAGTCATTACTAAGAAAGAATGCAGTAAGTCATGCATTTCTTCCATTTTACTGCATTTCTGACTAGTAGTCTTTGATGTGCCGCCATTATGATAAATGGAGAATAAAACATAATTTATCTACTTTTTTTGTGAAACCATACTGTGATAATATTTTTTTCAGTTCATAATTTGTTTTTTTGGTACTTATAGTAACGATTAATATTATTTTATAATGGAAGGAACATGTATAATAATAAAAAAACAACCTTTAAAAAGAGTTATATCCAAGGTTAGTTTGGGTTCATTTTATTCTATTTATAAAGCAATACCTCATTTAAATGAGGATATAAACATTATTATTACGTATATTATTTTTTTATTATAGAAAATATAAACATTGTCCTAATATTTAAAAATATAATTTTCAAAATAAATAAATTCAAACTATAAAAATTAATTAATTAAATTTAACTATGAAAAATAGCTCTAAAAATAGCTACAAAATACAAAACTTTTCTATCAGATTTGAAACAATATTGCAACAATTTCTTTTTAAATTGTAAAAGTAGTTTATCTAAATATTTAAAAACTATTCAAAAGAATTATTTAAATCACTGACGGTATCATAAATGTCAATGTTATACCAAAACTGTCTTCTTTCTTCTCTCATAAGAGGACATAATTTATTTATTATGCCCTCTTTTTTATCCGTATTGATGCCTCTGGCTTTGGTGTGAGGGAAAGGTTTTTGTATGCCATCCCTTTCAGGATTGGCTTTTAAAAAATTTAAAATTTTCGGGTTTGCTGTATCATAATTATTGATATAATTTAATGATTTTTTTCCTCGTTGTGCCATTATCATTGTTATATCGGCCAAGTACGGACGAGGCTCCGTTTTCCGTAATTTCGCCTGAGAGCTGTGATCTACCCAATTATAGAAATGCCCAATTTGATTTGCAAAACGGTAACTTTTCGGGAATTGGCCGACTGTACAGCAGCGTGGAAATCTTTAAAACCGCATACGCTACCTTTATTATACTTCATCGACAGTTCCATCTGATGGTGACAACTCTCTGCACTCATGTAGGTGTGCCCTGGCTCAAAACACTTTACCGATATTTCCTCTGCTTGTACATCAGAACTATTTATAATATACACAAGGAAGGAAAAAAACGTCCAATTTTTATTTTGTGCCGAACAGTTGTCGAGCCACAACGTAATATATTTATAGAAAAAAGGAGAGGAATGTGCTAATTATGTCTTCCTTTTTCCGGCCAGCAATACCCTCGTGCCAAATAGTAGCTATAGTTTTTTTCCAGCTTGTTTTTTTCCAACAGGGGCAAATGATTCATTAAAAGCAATGATCCGTGATGTAAATAAGGCGATTTTATATTGGTCTAACCTGGGAAGCATAACAACCTTTTGCAAATCAGCTGAATAGCAGACCTCGAAATTGTTATTACGCTCCTTCTCGGCATCTTCCCTGTACATTTTTCGTGACTCCTCGTTTTTTTTTTATATGTGCAGTGTATTTCTTACATGTCTTACAATCCGGTTCTAGATTTTCTTTCGAGTGGCAATGATTTTCAAACACTGTACAGCACTCACACTCCTCATGCGCCAGTTTAGGAAAGCCTTTTCGAAATCCATTCCAACTTTTTCCCAGCTTAAACCAAACTTAAACCCAGCTCTAACGCAAGCCAAGCTTTTCGATACCCAACGCCTTCTTCACATTCTATCCACCTTTCTTTTTCCAACTCAAACCATTATCAAACTTGGAGTTTTTTTCCATGGTTTATTTTCCGGGGTACCACGACGAAACGAAACACGAAATCATATTATATTCATATACGTATCCAAGCATTATCCCATTATCCAACATGAAATTCCGTAGTTTTTACTGTCTTCCGAAATGTTTATTAATTTTAATTACGTTTAGCAACATAGCAATCGTAATTGAGGAAAAAACAGGTTATTTTAAAACAAAAAAGCATGTTGTTTAAATGAGTTTTCAGCATAAAAAATAACTGTAATAATTATTAACAATTTTTGCTAAGATTGGGCCTGGTGCTCAAAAATGGTTTGTCTGCGGTGCATTGCTTGTGAAAGTTGTTATTTTTTAAGTGACACGGCTGACACTACAATTTAATAATATCCGCACCGAGCGCCCCCGTTGCTAGCTACGCCACCGGCCACCGGTTATTATTTATTATATATTTATGTACTTATTATATCTAAATTATTTCTTTTTTATTTCTAGTATGAGCAGCCCCCTAGAAGGGATCCTAATTCATGCATCATTGAGTTCATTACTTTAATATAGATAATAATATGTATCCAATATCTATTTCAGACAAATCATACCATAAATGCGCGATGATCTTCTCGCTTTCAACCAAAAAAATCTGTTAACGTTCCGGCGGGAAAAGTTACTGCACTTCTGCTTGGCATACCGTTACGTAACACGGTATTACTAGGAGATCATAGGTCGGTGATATTAATGTTATTACCGGAGATACTGCATTGCGTTTTGTTAGTCGATTTTACTGCATTTTTTCTTAGTAAGAGATGATGTTTCTGACTATCTGTACGAACATGAATTGTCGTAAGTTATGTCATACTGCATTCTTTTCTAGTATTACCAAAAAAACTGCATTTCAGGTTAGTATAATGTGAAGTATTTTAATGGCAATACCAAGCATTTAAACAGTACATTTTAAAATACTGCGTTTCTAGTTAGGACGTATGTTTACTGCGTTTTTTATTAGTAATTGGATGACGTAGCAGAGTTACTGCAAACTTTTTTTTCAAATTTTGAGCGAAAAAAATTTTTTTTCAAAAAATTGAAATAGCAGAAACGTGGAAAAGACATTTATGAATACGAATCAACCAAAACCTCAAAATCGTAAAAAATCGACTTACTGCGTTTTCTACTAGGACGGCAGTGTAATCCACTTATTGATATTTGCAAGGTGATACCGTTTCTGTAATATGCTAGAAAACATATTACACGATATTTAAATACTAAGATTCGTCGCTATTACTCTTTTTAATAAACTCTTTTACTTCAGGAATTTCAGTAATTTCATGCAACTGAACAAACAAAAGATTAATTATTATCATTTAATTAAAGTAGCTCTCCAGATTTCTAAATCCAATACAAATTATCAGAAGAGAACTACAACGGAAGAGAAACCCCCTCAACTCATATCGTTCTCTGGTGCATTTTTTCATGAATTTCTGGCTAACAGTTCTCTAGGTATAAAAACGATAAGTTAATTGCTAAAGAACTACAAATAATTTATTTTATAAATTAAACAAATTAAATATATTTTAGTGTGATGAAACAACGAATTTTAAATGTCAAGAAGATATAGGAGGGTTAACCCGTTTTCTGAAAGTTGTTTTGTTGGCTCATTTTTAGGTATCTGTTGTATTGGCTACATTGGCCCTTATGGTACAGAATACGTCTTATCTGAAGAAAGTTACACTAAAGAGAAATTTTTAATTAAGTAAGGTGGAGCCGGTATATAGGAGAAATAAATCGGGTGAGAATATGATGCTATGCGAAGGTGGCGATGCATCAGTCCTTCCCATTACTGCATTACATAAAATTTTGCTTTTATAATGCCTGAGTAATAGGGCTTAATATGCATATTAAGTATTTCGCAAAGTTCTTGATTGCCCTTACTTTGGGCATCTTTGAGATGGCTGTATGTCTGAAGTATTTTGAATCTACCAATATTCTGATCACTGTTCTGCATTTTGAAACTTTTTGTCACTCCCTGATATTTTGTTGGCTCTTTTGTGTCTATTTTAATGCGCTGATTTTAAATCGTTTTTTACGTATCACCTGTAAGTTTTAGGGAGATGAAGAAGAAAATGTATTGAATTTAACAACATTGACAGAAACTAAGTCACAACTTGTTTACAAAATGTACTTTATTTTAGACCTAAAAAGAGGATATAATAATTATATAAATTAATAAATTAATTATTAAAGAAATCATTTTGTTGCCTTTTTGCGTTTGCATTTGCTGAGATCGGTTTCACGTTTGCGGGTCTAACAGTAAAACGACAATATGTTTGGATTTTTGCATCAGTTATACGCGAGAAATTTAAATAAAGAAAATTTTCTTCTGTATTGAGTACCTTAATTTTTTTTGTGTAAGCCCTAGTTTTATGTGCAGAGGGGATAAGTATAAATAGATTTTCTCCTGCTCCACTATGATTCACGAAGAACATTTTTCAGACCAGGCACAATGCTTTCACGTTTTGACCATTCTTTAACAATATAATGCTGGTTTGTGCCTCTGCTGTCTCTTTCGTATAGAAAACAACAATATTTGGTATAGCCACTCTGCAATGCTCTAAGTTGTGCAACAACATTTAAATCCTCACAGATATTCCATTTATGATCCTGGTACTTAATGCTTGTAATATACGCATATTCTCGTATATTTCTTTCATATTTACAACATGACCGACAGAAAGGAATGGTTTTTGATTTTCATTAAACAATAAAACTGCCTTTAGACTTGTCTTCGAAGAATCAATAAACGGTCGCCACATAGTAGTTTTATACGAAAGCTAAAGTTCGTTCATTAAACCAGGAATATCGTGACAGTAAACCAAGTAATTTTCTATTGCAATAGATATTGCCAGTTTAGACTCCCTTTTCCGATGCGTAGAAATGTTTACCTCTTCTTGTTGGAGGCTCCACTGCTGCAGACGGAATATAAAGAGCTGTGCATTTGTTTTAGGAAGATCCAAATCACGAATAAGATCGATAAGTTTTTCCTGATATAAAATTGCGCTGCTTGCCGCTACTATATTCTTCTCCTGAAAACTTGTGCCGGCTTTTATTGTACAATTGTCTAGTTGCTGCGCTTCCGAGTCTATTTTCATTTTTCTGGAGGTATGCTTGGGGGCCAAGGGAATATTAGGATATTCAATTTTATATTTTCTTTCAGCAGAAAACCCCGCGCTTTTTGTTAGGCAAAAATAGCAATCGTCCACGTGGTTCTGAGATTCCCGCCAAATCATTGGTATTCTAGATTTCATAAATTTGTGAATACCATTTGATCAACTCGTTGGGGTTCTGAGGCAAGTAATGCAACACATTTTGGAAACCCAAGCTTCATCTTGATCTTCAATTTTGCAACCAAAATATAACTCGTTAGCTTTTCTTACAACTGGGCTTAAAGTCTTTCGTGGGGCTTTCAGTGTCACTTCACTACATATGTAACAGAAATAGTTCGGTTTGTGGTCACAGGATCGTAATGACATCGTTTATGCGCAATCAAAATAATAGTACTAAAGACATTATTTAAAATGTCAATTACCACGTTTATTGCACAGGCACAAAAAAATCTAAATAGGTCACCAAACTGTTCCTTTACAACTGCTAATTTGCACCTGCTCTGTAATCCCTTCGGGTACTTTGGGCCGCCCGAGTCATCAGCACTCTTCCAATTGCCCAGAATATATTGTCCACAATTTCTAGATAGGAGTGTGTGACTAGACAATTTCAAGGTCAGTTTAGGGATTCCAAGCTATTCAAATAACGCATTAGTTTGGCTGGAGTGATTTTGATGCAGATCAGATATTAGAGACACGATAAGTTGAGAGATACTACTGCTGGCACTCCTAGAATTTTGTCGTTGAATTTCATGTCTTCGTATTCTGTGACTATGGATGCCAAATTCTGCATTATGAGGATAAAGAAAATGATATATTTCTTCTGTACGCCTGTCGCTGTAATCACGAGAACTGTAAAAAGAAGAAAGAGAAAATTAAATTAGACAGCTATTAATTTTTCATTTCATAAATGAATATTTCATGTAGGTGCTCAACAAAGTGGATGGTTGGAGAAATAACCAGAATATGATGTAACTTGGAATTTTCCCCAATTCACTTGGGTTAAATTAACGCAGTAATTTATTTTTTCAAATGCCTACAGCCTATATAACATGGTTATTTAACAGAAATAAAAAGATAACAAAATTTGTATAAAAGTACATCTGGAAAACTACTCTAACACATCAAATCAAAAATTTTAGATGGCTACTGGTGGAGAAATAGCTTTTGAGAGGAAACCCGCAGACATAAATTTGACAGTAAATGGTCTATAATATTTGAACTAATAAGTTTATAAGGAAAAAGTTGAGAAGAACAGTTACATCTTGAGTCCAGCAGCGTTATTGAAAACCTTTGCAAAAACTAATTATGTAGGAATCCCCCTATGCGGATAAATACCATCTAACCTCTATCAAAGTGATTTAACAATTCTTCGCTGAACCAATTTCAGATTGTCGATGTGGTTGTTAGCACGGGCACCATAATATTGAGGCATATTCTAGTTTATATCTATCACAATATCGAAACATAAATTTTGCACTCGATGTGCGCCTTGCTAACCATGTTAGCATCATCAGGAGACGATTAAACCTAAACTTACAATCTACCGAACTATTTTATACTAACTGTTGCCTTAATCAAGGGAACCAATTTTGGGATCTTACTAGTCACGCTTGATCACCCAATACAATGCACTATATGGAACAGGCCTTCTATCTCTATTTAAGCTATTCTTATAATTAATAATTTCCATACTTTCATATGCGGCTAATAATCTCCTATCAGGGATATTAAGAACTAATTTTAAATTTTTTATTGTTATTCTATGATTACTTTTAAAAGCATGCTCGGCGACAGTTGATTTTTCGGTTCTTATTCTTTAAATCAGCTATGTGTAATTAATATATCTATTACGTTAATATTGAAATCATTAACTTAACATACATATTCTTAATTGCCTCTTTTTCATTCTTAGATATTTTTTTACTGAGAGGAAAATTAACAATACGGTGTACTAAGAAATGAAAGCTGTCCATTTTGTATTGGTCACAGTGGAAGGAGCCATCCAAATATGGTAATTGACCATTGTTCTTGACTGCAAATATATATTTAATGGTGGGGAAACGGCTGTTTGCTTTATTAGAAAATTTTCGAATTTGACAGTTTTTGTGTCGAAAATCACAAAAATGTCATCGACATACCTGTACCATACCCTCGAAGAGCCTAAACTAACGGTATCCTACATGCCGATTTCTTTACTTAACAAATGGACAGAAAAGCACTTGCTGCCGAGAGTCAATGATGTCGAAAACCTGCAAATCCTACCACAACAGCGATTTGGCTTTCATGGTGGGCATGGGAGAACCATGCTTACCGCATTAATTTTCCTGATTGATTTCCTCAATGTTATTTATGATTATTCCTCACTACAGGCTCTAGATCTGACTATACGTACTACAAGGCAATCATTATCTATAAGATTTATTATGAAAAACATTGGGTTTCAACACATTATTCATCATAATTATATTGAAAATCACGTCACCCAGTTTTTAAACCATCTCTACCATTATAACCAGAAAATAGTAAGGCAATAACGTATATTAGCGACACTTATTTTAAAATGTCCCAATTTCCAGGTACTGCGTAAATTTCATTGTTTCGATAAAAGCTATAATCTTTTGAAGCCAAACTTCAATATATCTATTAAGTGCAACAAGCAACACTTGATAGATATATTCTTTTAATTCAGGGTCCTTACTTTTAGGATTCTCACAACAACGACCTGTCTCTATTAAGGGATGAATGCCAACGCGATATCGAAAGTATTAGAGCCTGGTTTCAAGATGGCAGCATATTCTTTGTAAATCGAGGTTCATGCTGTTCTGTCACTGCAGGTCTGAGGGGCTGATTATCAGATGTCCAATCAAGTTGCACCAGGTTTAAAATCCAGATTTAAATTCTTCAGCAAACTGTGTGACTTCTATAATATTTTTGGAGCTGAAAATTTTAAATCGATCCATTCAAGTTAATGAACTTCAAAATAATATAAATGTAAATAATCTCGTTAAAAGACGCGGAATATAGATTCGATTAGAAATAAATCATATCCCGGGTTCTGCACGGTTAAGATAATGATTATTTACGAGATATGAAAATATAAGTGTAGCAACACAATTTGGATCCATCATCTATGCAGGATACATTATTCTGTGAATCAACACATGCTTTACAAGTTGACGTCTTACATATATTTATTCACACAACCTACTGGTATACTGTGATAAAAGTCATTTTAATCCATAATTTTTTTTTATTACGCATCAGTGGCGTAGCTACCGGGTGGGCCAGGGGGGGCAAGGCCCCACGGCGCCATGAGAAATTAGGCGCCGCTCCGAATTTATGAATATGCTAATGCTAACAATGCTCATGAGCTTAACTGACTTTTTAAATTAATTAAATTATAATACAATCAAAGATCAAAGAACAAAATATGTATTAAACTTTTTACCCAACCAATACATTTTGTGACAGGTATTTATTATTTATTCTATGTGGAATAAAAAGATATATCCCGGCGGCATATTTACACATCCTCACATACAATGGCATCAGGGTGCTGAAATAGGTTAGGTTTTGTAAGCGTTTGTAGCGCTACAAAAGCTCACTGATTTGGGCACCTGGAACACGCTGTTATATAATATTTCACTTTTCGCATGGCCCTCCGCTCGCTTCCCTCGCTACGGGGGCTCAAGAAAAGGGAACTAACCAGGTGCTAACCCAAGACATACCCAAAATCAAGAAAAAAACTGTTTAGAAACTTAACCTAAAAATATAAAAAAAGCAACGGGATTTGAACCCAGGCCGCCGATAGCTGCCGAATTGAGACCTAACCATCTAGATCTCTCGACCACGAGGGCTTTTGCCGCAAATTGATTGCATCGCGAAGACATGGCGCGATGGCTTTTGTAGCGCTACAAACGCTTACAAAACTTAACTGATTTCAGCACCCTGGTGCCGTCTTATGTTAAGATATGTAAATATGCATCCCGGCGCGGAGGCATTTGGTACATGCAAATTTGTAAAAACGCTGCGTAAGGCGGCATGCGACTTCAAAGACAAAAATTCCGAAAATTTCGGTCGTAAAAAGTATGTGTTTTTAACAGTTTCGCATTTAGGAGGTACCATTAGCCAGACAAGTCTAAATAGCCTATCAATACTAGGCATAGAAAATTAACTTGTCGAAAAATTTATTTTGATCAAATAATCGATCAATTTACGTCGATTTAAAACCAAAGAAAGACTCAAATATTTAATCAATTAATTAAGGTTACAGATGTTTAGTTTACGTTTATATTTAAATATGTATGTACCTTTTGGTTGGTTGCCGCTTATATATTTTATATTCATATTCCTGTAAATAAAAAAAGCGTATGCACTATGTGCGCATATCAGAAGTGAAACTTCGTAAACTTAAACGCCCTAGCCTGGGATTTGGTTAAAAAGTAGTTTTTTTTTAATATATCACTCAATTAACAAAAAGGGAAGGCCTAAATGAAAAAAAACTACTCTCCATAAAAGTTTCGCTTATGTCTTGACAAGGTAATAGAGCAAACCCCATATTTTTTATCTTGTAAACTAACAAAGATATCACAATAATTATACGCCCTAGCCTTATATATATATCTTAACGGATTTGGTTAAAAAGTTGTTTTTTTTTTAAATATATCACTCAATTAACAAAAAGGAGAGGCCTAAATGAAAAAACTATTCTTCATAAAAGTTTCGCTTATGTCTTGCCAAGGTAATAGTGCAAACCCCATATTTTTATCTTGTAAACTGACAAAGATATCACAATAATTAATCGCCCTAGCCTTATATATATCTTAACAGATTTAGTTAAAAAGAAGTGTTTTTAAATATAGGTATCACTCAATTGACAAAAAAGGAAGGCCTAAATGAAAAAAAAACTATTCTTCATAAAAGTCTCGCTTATGTCTTGACAAGGTAATAGAGCAAATCCCGTATTTTTATCTTGTAAACTAACAAAGATATCACTATAAACGTCCGTGACCGTTTTCAAATTTTACTCCCGGCGCGCGTTAAGAAGTTTCACTTCAAAAATATACGTTTAATATTATGATGTATTATTTTTTGATTAATTTCCGTATATACACAAAATATAGGTTTGCGCCCACATTTCTAGCTACGCCACTGTTACGCATGCATCATAATCAACGATTATACCTCTCGGCCCTTCTGCTCCCATTCACTTTCTCTCATCCCAATCCATCAATCATCAATCTATCCTCACTCACACAAGGGGGAATACTAAACCTTCCTATAACATCAAACTCAACCGTCATCTCATCTCCCCTATAAAAGAGACCCACTCAAATCCACAAAGAAAAATATACCTCCGTCGCAAAGTTCTAGCCCTTCAAGAATATCGTCATCGATATAAAGAGCTTACAAGCAGACTCTCATTATCTTCACCAAATATAATACAACCTAAATTGTGTGCTTTTCCACCCTTGGAATCAGCCCCCTTACACATAGGTATAACCTTGATCCATATCAGTGCCTCTATACGGACGGCTCTAAGAGTACGAACTCGGTCGAAGCCGCCTTCTACTCCGAAAGCTCGGAAGGGTCCGAAAGCTCCTTCGCTCTTAATCCCATTTCCAGTATTTATCTGCTGAATTATTCGCAATATTTTAGGCGCTGTAGTTTATCTTGGCCTCCAATCACCTCAAGTGCTTTATTTCTACGGACTCTCTGAGCTCCTTATGAGCCATAGATGCGTTCTGCCCCAAGCACCCTCGTGTACTTGAGATTCACACGCTGGTGGAACATATCTACATGATAGGTAGCCGGTTGGTGTTCACCTAGGTTCCAGGACATCCCGTAATACCGGGGAATGAGAAGGCTGATATACTGGCAAAGTCCCATACGACCTTCGATCATACTATTGCAGAGATCCTCTCCCTCATAGATCTCCAAGCCCGTTCCAAACAGGTCTTCCATAACTCAGGCCACTCAACCCTCACGCGAATCCTGGAACTCCCTACCGGTGGCACATATTTTTACCAACTGGACCAAATACTGGCATTCTCTTAATTCTCTTGGGTTGCACGGTGGCCTGCAGAATATACTGCCGGTCAAAATCACTCAAATGTTTCTCACCTTCGTGCACACTAAGAATCTATTTACGCACATATGATCAACCATATACTATATTGAAGTTACAGAAAGGTTTATAAATACAAAAATAAAAAAAATAAATGAAAATATAAGACGGTGGGCCTAAAAAAATGTATAGTTTCTACATGTTAACGGAATAAATTTTAACTAGGCAAGAAATAAATAATAGGACACCAAAGACCTAACGGTCGCAATGACACTCGCTCACTATATTAAACATCCATTGAATTTCATGGGGACGCATTTTTCTAACCTTTTGTGCTTGGTTCAACAATCAGCGCTGATGTAGAATAATGTTTGTTTATTGGTCCTAGAAATCGCGTCCCTTTTCCCCTGACCGCCGTTTCTAGTTATTATCAGTTTTTCGTGGTGGGTGGTGATTCTTCCTCTTAGTGATTTGGCAGATTTTCGCCGTTTCTTTTCTGCTTACGAAGATGCCACCCCATCGGCCGGATTTGGATGGAAATTATAACGGACCCTATGTTGCTTTGGAAAAGGGCCTCTACATCCATTTTTTACTTGATACTTGTTACTTATCACGAGAATCAGAAATGCAGTAGTTATTACATTTTTGACTCTTACATAATCGTTTCTATTTTATACATATATAGACATTATGTATTCAAAATATTAGTGAAGTTTCGTTTTTCCTCCGCCGGAGCTTTACTTTTCACTTTTCCGCCGGCGGAGGTAAAAGTGTTGTCATAGCAACATAGATACAATACAAACAGACAACAAAATAAGCGTCAACAACTCAAGATTTATTAAACTACAATTTGTATTTATCACTCAATTTGTGACTGCATTTCTAAAAATCACTAATTTAGGAACAAATTGGTTATTATTTAATCGAACTTACTCAATAACTGCTTATCAATACGGAATTAAAAAGCAATCGGAGACGCAATCTTAAAAAAATAATTATTGTTGACAGTGTCCGCTGACAGCTTTATGTTACATTATATTCACCGACACCGGTCTAAGCAAGGCCACCTACGACCGTGGTCTAAGCCGCCTTGCGAACCCATTTATCTTTAATAATAATTAGATATTATTACTATTAAAAAGAGATGTTTTTTGCATTAATTTGTCGACATTTGAAGAAAAAACAGCATATTTTATTTGGAGGAAAAGTTACTTTTCATGACTTGCTCTCTATTACCAGCCTCACTCCGTTCGGCTGTTAAACACAAGCGCGCCATGAAAAGTATCACTTTTCCTCCATATAAAATAATATACTATTTTGGCACAGTTTTGCTATTTTTAATAATATATTAAAGCTCTACTGCCAATACGATTGCGAAATATTTATCCTATTAAAATACCACAATTTATCTATGTTTCGACTATTCCGTACACTTCGAAATTCAAATAATTCTTATATTTTTAGATCTGCTCATACTTCAAGGATCCTCTAGTATGCATTGGACCAGTAGCAACCGACCAAATCAAAAATACCGTCGAGCATACTGCAGGCGAAAAACGAATCACTGGACTGACTTTCAAGAGACCCATGATGCACTAAAGTAAAGTACTAATACCAAACCTAAATAAAATAGTTTAGACGAGAATCTCGAAAATATTAACTTCTCTAACCTACATGTTTAATGAGATTAATGTATGTCATTTCTTCTCGGTGTTCAAATTAAAGTTGTTTAAAAAATGTGTTGCAATGTACTTATATCATACACGTTGATAATATTTGAGTATGATCCTGAAAATAAAAAACTGCTAACAGGACCACACTCAAAATTTAACCATGGTTTTCTTTGCGAAACAAGCATTTTTTAGTTATTAATTTCATGTTGCAACACATTTTTAGCAAAATGATATTCTTCTAAATATATAATAAATTAGGTAATGATATAAGGTAATTGCATAACATAAACTTAAAAAATCCGACCTTATATCATTATAATAATAATATCTATATTATTTAAAACGTATTAAGAACTCTATGTTTTAAACGATCTTATATTACCGTTTAAGGACCCATTAAATGGCTGAGGCACTTATATACTATTAAAAAAAATAGCTTTAAGGTTTACTGGCCTAGAATAATAGGCTTAAAGACATATAGAAATATATCTCTACATATCTTTATATAGGTATAATAATTAAAAGAGGAAATGTACTACAATAGACAAACAATTAAGTATTCATATAGATATACTATATTTCTAGTTGTTTACTGTCAAGGACACCAATCACCGTACACTGTGTACCAAAAGATGAAATTAAAATATTAATGTTGCCATATAAAGATGACAAATAGGAGTTAACCGTTTACTTATTCCACATTAATTATCTTGAAAATCAATGATCAAGATATGATTAGTGTTAAAAATGTCTTTGGTTGACAGTGTACACTTTTAATCACTTATTAGATTTTTACTTGACAAAATATACCGTCTTACTGTGATGTCATAAATATGCGCTTACGTAAAGAAAAAAGCTACAAAAGAACATTCCACAATGAAACTGGGCAGAAACCATGTGCTACGCAAGTATAGACTAAACTTACTTCTCACGAAATGTTTGTTTTTCCTATTACGTAGAAACGGAAAGTAAAGAGGCACTCTATATATCGTAGGTACTATTTTGGAATAGTTCTTTTTTGGGATAGAGACTATTTTTCAAAAGAGGCGCATGTATAGGTGGATACTAAAGTCCTTTTTTAAAAGTATTGAAAAAGGAAGTTTAAAATTAATACATATCATACGATGCATATCATTACAGTTAATTATACCATAGCTATAGTTCAATTTATTGATGTTATATTATTGTAAACAGTTATGTCAAATAAATGTCTACAGCAAGTAATATCACAAGGTCTGTTTTAATACATTTTTGTGTGTGCTGTTTTTCATTTAATGAGAATTTAAATCCAAGCAGAGCTAATCAGATCTTGAAGGGGAGAAATATCAACCGAGATGTAAGTACTATCGGTTTTCTATTTCCTTCTACTTACGTGCATAGATATCCATCAAATTAATAGCCAAAATATTTCATTTTAGAGTAGCGAATCCAGCGATCATGATTATCAAATTTAATGCCTTATTATAATCCAAGAGCAGGATTGTTATCTCAGACATGAAATAGTGTCAAACATTAAGTCTCATTTCAGTTTTGATTGGAATTTGTTTCTGTTTACACCCTGGGATTTGCATCGAAGCAGTCCGATTCATTTAAGCTTTAGATGGCGTAAGCCTAGGCCACCCCTAGAAATTTACCGGCCACCCCTAAATTACAAAAGTAACTGTCAAAAATGTATTACAAAAATAGAGCATGAACTAAATATTAAAGCAAGTAACGATGGCGCTGTCAGGTAGGGATGTTGCGTTCCATTTGTATTAAATGAACTGCCGTTGCTCCCAAGATTCTTTCTTCCACCCGCTAGATGTGAATACTCAAGTACTCAAAATGAGTTGCTGGAAATACTTGCAAATGAAGTACTAAAAATGGTTAAAGATAAGGTAATCAACGCAGGATTCTATGCTGAATTAGCTGATGAAACAAAAGATTTATCCAAGAAAGAACAAATATACATTATTGTAAGATATCTCCATAATTCGGAAATAAGGTGCTTTTTTGGGCTTCGTCCAGGCAAAACTACTAAATGCCGAATCACTTACAAAAATCATAAAAAAACACGCTTTTAAAATAACGACTTAATCTAGAAAACTGCATTGCGAGAGCGTTCGATGGTGTAAATGTTATGAGTGGAAACTTAAGTGATTGTTTATACAGTAAAAAGACAATGCTTAAGTGGAGTGCAAGCTCGGTTTAGACAGGCGGTATCGCATTGTGTATACATTCACTGTTATAACTACGTACTTAATTTAACTATCGTCGATTGTTGTAAAAGTATTCCAGAGTTTCTATTTTTTTTTAGTTTGTCTCAGAATTTGTATACGTTTATGAGCAATTCAACCGTTCATGCTGAACTTTCAAATGTCCAAAATAAACTATGGCCAATTAAACAGCCTAAAGAACTTAAAAGGCGTTGGTCGATTCGATACCGAATGTGTAGTCTTTTGGTGCAAACATTCGAAGCAGTAATTTGTATTCTCCACATTTTTACAAGACAAGCTAAGGGACTGCGTCAAAATCTTAATAAAACCTATATTATATATGACCTCTTTTAAACAAATTTTTGAAATTATATCCAAGCTGTCTACTTATTTACAATATAAGGAACTGGATTACTGTAAAGCAAATAGGGTTGAAGAAAATATAAATGATTTATGTGAAATGAGAGAAAATAACAGTTTTTGGGAAGGTATCTGGAAAAAAACTGAAGAACTAAGTAAAGTATCTGGTATCACAAGTAATGACAATTTGGTGGTAAAAAGGAAGAAATCCCTACCTGCGACATATATTTTTTTTTGCCGAATTGCAAGCGGACGACAACTGGCAGGAGGTGGAACATGAGCTTGAGATGTTTTTAACCCATTCTTGACCGGATCTTAAATGAACAGATTTGGTAATAATAAAGTTCAATTTTTTGGGTTAAACACCTTGCAGCCGACAATTTTTTAAATATTTCAGTGCTATTAGAGCTTGCTTCCAGTTACACAATTCATTGTGACAAGTGAGATAACGAATCTCTTAAAGCCGAATGTCTTCTGTTGACTCGAATATTGGCCAAAGACGAAAATAAAAATATCAAATCAATGTTAGACCTATGTAAACTTTTACATAATTTTTATCTTGCTTTCGAAAATTTATTGACCTTAACAAAATCTGCTCTGACATTGACAGTTTCTACCGCATGCTGTGGAAGATCTTGTTCGTGCCTAAAAAGAATAAAAGCCTACCTTCGGACAGCGATGGTTAATGATGGGTTGTCAAATATTTTTATATTAAGTATTGAAAATGAAAAAGCCACAACACTTGATCTTGATTGTGCTGTAAATGCATTTGCCCAAAATCATAATAACAGACGAATTTTGCTTCTAGCTTATTTAGGCTTAAAATTATTTTGTACTAAGGATGACTTTAAAAATATCAGAAATTTAGTTAAATAAGAATATTTTAACCTTATTTTATTATTATATTGTACATTTGTTGGTCACCCCTTAAAAATCATTGGCCACCCTCTGGCCACCACTCTTATGATAAGCTGGCGGCGCCACTGATTCAATTGGCTACTCGCAGCTCTCGCAAATGGCAAATTATAGACTGTAATATGGTCAACTTTTATTTAGTTGAGTAATTAGCAGATTTACGTAATTAGGAAGTTTCCTGAGAAATTAAACTGATTATTTTTTTTGCAAACTATAGAACAGTGAAAAAAATTCGATACATATTTTTTTATTTCCACTAAAGATTGGTTAATTATAAATTACAAACATAGTTTAACATTGTCTCAGTTCATTTTAGAATACAACTCAGACACTCAACGATACTCGCTGACACGGTGCCAACATAGCCTAAAGAAGACTAGCCGCGACACTCGGCTCGTTTAGCGGGGTACGGAATCAAATTTTCTCCCTGAAGCTCACTAAAGCGAGGACACTGCGCAGTTGGAACTCGCTGCCAATCATACGCGCTTACCTGGGCCGAAGTGCAATACATTTTCATAGGTATTAAAATTGAAAAAGATTTGTTATTTGGGTAAATAGACTGAATTGACAGACTGAATACAAAGTTTAACGTTACATTGGTTTTGTTTACCAGTGCCAGTGTCTACATTTTCCAGTTATATGATAATACGAAACGAATGCAAATGGACTGTATTAACATTGAAAATGTTGCCTTTCCTAATATAGGGCCTTAAATCGTGAAAAAGTACATGCTACATTTGCCACATGATGCCATACGCGTGAGAGATCGTGTTAATTTGTTTATTTAAACATACATTCATAAGGTATCGGAATCGGTTTCAATGACTAAAATAAATTGGAACTAACTGAAACTAACCGAAAGTTAATTGAACGACTAACCAAAGCTAGCCAAAAGTAACCATAAGCACCAAAACAGACTAAAACGTATCGTAACAGGTTACAAAAATTAAAGTTAAAACTAACCAAAACGAAACGAATTTAAGCGACTATACTCTATTTCGAAATGATGCGAAGTAATAAATCATTTTCTGATGGCTGATACATAGGCGTACATAATTACGTACATATACGTACATATTTTAAACGTTTACCTGTCCTAATACTCGGACTTTCCCAGCATTATATTTATCACACTTAGGTTTTTTTATTACTATTGTAAACATTCAAATTTGACGATTTTTTGTATGCATTCCCTAAAGTTTAAGTAATTGTAATATTTCAGTTATATTTGTTCTTCCGAAGAAGACACAGTGTGTTTGTTTCATTTCATAGTTTCAATTAAAATGGCTAATTCAGTTTTCTCTCCAGTGAAACGAGCGAGCAAATGTCTATTTTCTGTTAACGAAAAGAATATTATTCTTAATGTATATGACGCCCTCAAACATCAAAATCCTCTGTATAGCGTTGATACTGTGGTGGAAATGTGTTCGCAAATGACGGGTGTTTCAAAAACGTCGATATATAAATTAAGGTGTGAACGAAAAAGTGGTGCTGTAAAACCACCTATACCATCTTCAGGAAGAAAGATGGTGCCTATCGATGAAGACTACAAACTTATAATTAGAAGAGCAGTACATTCCTTTTATTTTAATAAGGAAATACCAACCATCGACAAAATTTTAGGAGCCTTGAAGCAAGACCAAAATATGTCTCCAACGATAAGCAGGAAGAAATTGTGGACAACTTTAAAACAAATGAATTTCAGCTGGGAAAAACAAAGCAGAAAATCGCTCCTAATCGAAAAAGATGAAATTATTTGCTGGAGGAGACATTACTTAAGACAGATAAAGCAGTTTCGAAGTGAGAATAGAAAGATTTATTATCTGAACGAAACATGGCTTAATGAAGGATATACGGTTGGGAAGATTTGGCAAGACAAAAATATTTCAAGTTTTCGTCAAGCATTCTTAGAAGGCTGGTCCACCGGACTAAAACCACCATCTGGGAAAGGAAAGCGACTGATTATTACACACCTTGGAAGTGTTGATGGTTTTGTTGAGGGCGGTTTGTTAATGTTTGAGTCAAATCATTCTGGCGATTACCATGAAGACATAAATGGCGATGTGTTCGAAGAATATTTTGAACAAATGTTAGGTCTCATTCCACCTAATTCTGTGATAGTGATGGACAATGCGAGTTATCATTCCAGAAAAGTTGAGAGAATACCAACTAATTCATGGAGAAAAGCGGATATTATTCAGTGATTTAGACAGAATAACATACCATTTGATGAAAGTATGGTGAAAAAGGAACTGTTGTCCATAGTGTCCTCAAATAAAGCTGGTTTCACCGAGTATGTAGTTGACAAAATTGCACAGAAACGAAATATTACTATTCTTCGTCTGCCTCCGTATCATTACAAATTAAATCCCATTGAAGTTGTTTGGGCCCAAGTAAAAAGTTATGTAGCAAGGAGAAACACGACGTTTAAAATGAAAGATGTTAAAATTATCTTTGAAGAATTTTTAAAAAATATCGATTCTGAAAAATGGCGTAAGTGTATTGAGCATGTTATAAAAGAAGAAGAAAAAATGTGGAAACTAGACCATTTAATTGACCTAATTGTAGAGCCTTTAATTATATCCTTGGAACATGACGAAGATTCGACGGATTTTTCTGACGACGAAAATGATATACCATAGTTCTCTACATAACTGTTTACACAAAATCGCAATTCTTATACCTTATTATATAAAAATTATATGTGATAAAATGTTACAGTAATACTAACTGTTTTTGAATATACATAAATAAGTGAATAAATAAAAATACTTACGTAAAGCAGGTATTTTAAATTAAATACCCAAACGTACGCTACTGCAGGTAGAAAATGGCCCCTTTGCTAGCCTATTGTTTGCAGCGGGATTGCCATACAAAACAGGGTGGAATGGTTAAAATATAATACAGCAGGCTATAACAGCTGTGGCTAAATATTTAGAAATCACAAAAATTTATTTGACCACTCTGTTAGCGTTTTGCATTTATAAGTAGGTTTTATTACTCCGCACCATTTCGAAATAGAGTATAACCAAAAACATTAAATTTAATTATAACGTATCGGAACCGATTCAAATGACTAAAATAAATTGGAACTAACTGAAAGCAACCGAAAGTTGATTGAATGACTAACCAAAAGTAACTAATAGCACGAAAACGGGCTAAAACGTATCGGAACAGATTAAAAATGTTGTAAATTAAAACTAACCCAAATTAATCGAATATTGGCAAGTAACTAAAAACATTAAAATTGGTTATAACTTATCGGAACCGGTGTAAATGATTAAAATAAATTAAAACTAACTGAAATTAACCGAAAGTTGATTGAACGAAAGTAAGTTGAAACTAACCAAAATTAACCGAATGTTGCGGACTAACTAAAATTAACCAAACACATTTAAATTGGTTATAACGTATCGGAACCGGTTCAACTGACTAAAATAAATTGGAACTAAGTCAGAGTTACCGAAAGTTGACTGAATGACTAACCAAAAGTAACTAAAAGCACCAAAACGGTCTAATACGTATCGGAACAGATTAAAAATACTAAAGTTAGTTAAAACTAACCCAAATTAGCCGAATTTTGGCGACTAACCAAGAGTAACTCCAAACTTTAAAATTGGTTATAACGTATAGGAACCGATTCAAATGATTAAAATAAATTAAAACTAACTGAAATTAACCGAAAGTCGATTGAACAACTAACCAAAAGCATTAAAAAGGGCTGAAACGTATCGTAACAGATTAAAAATATTAAAGTAAGTTGTAACTAACCCAAATTAACCGAATTTTAGCGACTAACCTACATTAATTAAAAACATTTAAATTGGTTATAACGTATCGGAACCGGTTCAAATGACTAAAAATATTAAAGTAAGTTGAAATTAACCGAAATTAACCGAATTTTGGCGACTAACTTAAATTAATTAAAACATTAAAATTGTTTAAAACGTATCGGAACCGGTTCAAATAACTAAAATAAATTGGAACTAATTGAAAGTAGCCAAAGTTTGATTGAAATACTAACCAAAACAAACCAAAAGTAACTAACTGAAGGTACCAAAACGGGCTAAAACGTATCCGAATAGTTTTAAAATATTGCAGTAAGTTAAAACTAACCCAATTTTGGCGACTAACCAAAACACTAAAATTGGTAATAACGTATCGGAACCGAAAGTAATCGAAAGTTGATTGAACGACTCAATTTTGGTGACTAACTAAAACCAACCAAACTGATTAAAATTGCTTATAATGTATCGGGACCGGTTCAAATGACTAAAATAAATTGAAACTAAACGAAAACTGACTGAACTAACCCAAACTAACCAAAACTAATCAAAAGTAACCAAAAGCACCAAAACGGACTAAAACGTATCGGAATAGGTTACAAAATTTAAAGAGCCCAAAAATAATCGAAAATTAATAATATGGAATCATTCATAAAACATAACATATTTTATAGAAATAACATGTTTCTAATTTTTTATTAGTCTTACAACCATTTCATCATTTAGCCATGTTGATTTTAGTTTGACAATATTTTTGAATTATATTTCCATATAAAAGGTTTTAAAAGAGCGGGACATATTTTCCGATTTTCGAATTCTTCTAAAAATTCTAGATTTATTTCATGTTTGGTGGGGAGTATTTTCCAGGTTGTGGTTATGTGGAAGATAAGAAAGTGCAAAACATTTCGTTTGACAGTAAACAGTTCGGATTCTACAATAAAGGTGTAAGTCTCAAAAAGATGGTTTTTGCTGCTTGCTTTTGGTAAAAATCGATCGTTATCCAGATACTTATATCCATTATTTTAGATTTCATCAGCACCTTGTACCGTGCGTTCAATTTATCTTGATAACATTTTGATTCGCTGTAACTTTTTTATTTTTAAAGATATCAAGGTAAACAAAACAGCAAAATGTAGGGTAGGTAGCCAATTTTCTGACATAGAAGCCTACTCTATATTTTTTT
>MU189477.1:8831-50984 GCA_016904865.1 Pissodes strobi | reverse complement strand
CTCTCACCAGTTTGACGTTCCTGCCAGCCAATACAATGCAGCCCCTCTTGTCACAAACTGTCATTGATCAGCTCCAGACTGGATAACATACTGCAAAAATATCGGATACTTTTCTGCTGCTCTTTCCTGCATAATACCACTTAATTATAGCAATCTTTTCAGACGTAGAGTTCATAACAAAATAATATTTATAGTTAAAAAATAACTGTCAAACTTGGTTTGAATTTAACAATCAAATCAATCAAAATATCGTCATTAAAATTCAGACCTGTATTATCCATTTTAGGAAAATAAAAGATAATATTATTTGTTAAATAACTTTGAATAGACTGCATGAAAGTTATTAAGATTTTGCAACTGAGTTTATTTTATCGAATTCTTTAAAAAGTTTAGATAAATTTTTGCTCTAAAATAAATTGGGGAGCCAATATATGACCACCTTAAATTTTACATGGGATTTCCTATGTTGCGCCAGCCAATGCACCACCCTGTATATATAAATAAATATATATATATATATATATATATATATATAAATTAAAAGGCGATTTTTCGCAGAAAACAATGACTGCATTTCCTGTGAGATCAGTTATCGTCCGCGTACCGAAAACACACATTTGTAGCAGTAGAGACACCAGGATCTTTAAATTACAAGGCTGGGCCCGTTGAACTTCCCTTGTCGTAGAAAAATATTGGGTTGGTCCCGTTGCGACACCCCACCTGGCAGTGTCGGTTAGTTTGGGTTAGTAGAGCTGGCAGGAACGTCAAATTGGTGAGAGCAGTTTGGTTACAGGGAATGTCGCCCCCGCCATTCTGAGTTACAATGGGATATGGCCCATCAAATCCCATCGACCTCCCCCAGGCTGGAGAACACCGAAGTACAAAGTCTGGAGCTGATCAATGACAGTATGTGACAAGAGGGGCTGCATTGTATTAGCAGGCAGTAACGCCAAACTGGTGAGAGCAGTTTGATTACGGGGAGTGACGCCCCTGCCATTCCGAGTTGCCATGGGATATGGCACATGAAATCCCATCGTCCTCCCCCAGGCTGGAGAACACCGAATTGCAAAGTCTGGAGCTGATCAATGACAGTTTGTGACAAGAGGGGCTGCATTGTATTAGCAGGCAGGAACGTCAAACTGGTGAGAGCAGTTTGATTACGGGGAGTGACGCCCCCGTCATTCCAAGTTGCCACGGGATGTGGCCCATCAAATCTCATCGTCCTCCTCCAGGCTGGAGAACACTAGAGTACAAAGTCTGGAATTGATCACTGGGGAGTGATCCAACAAATCCCATTTTAATCCACGTCAGACTAGGGACCACCAGAGCAATGAGTCTGAGGCCGATGCTTCCAGTGGAAGCAGGCCCCAGGTGGTAGATGCATACGCCTACTTGCATCGTCCGGTGAAAGACCACCCCACCAGAACTGGGAGGCGCTAAGTGGTTTTCCCAAATCACGTTCCGCTCCCGCGCTGGTGGTCCCGGTTTCCACAGTAGGAATATATGGACATGTGGTGCTTCCAGGATCAAAATATTCCGGAAGTAAACTCCCCGGCCATTCGGATCTCCGGGCGCTGGGTGGCCCTGGGAGCCCTTCATTCCGCATTTCACAGATAGCAAAGTTACCGAACCAATTTAGAATAGATTTCTGCAACATAAGAGGCCTAAATACAAACATAAATTAGGTACACCAACATCTACAAGCAAATAGACCACACCTACTAGCCCTTACAGATACACAAGTATGTACTACAACAACAACAGTGAACTACCTCTATCCTGGTTACGACTTACATACCCGATTTAGACATAAGTTCGAAATATGCCTTTTTGTATGAAGCGACCTTTCATGCCACCGCGAGGAAACACTCGAACCGAACAACCTTGACATCATGTGGCTCAAGTTCATCGCCAAGGGATTAACCAAGTTTATATGTTGTCTCTATCGCCCTCCGAGCGATAGAGCCTACCAAAGCTTTTTCTCAACACTGGCTACCATTTTTCACTCAATACAGGTCGATCACCCCAGTTCTGAAATAATCGCTCTGGGAGAATTCAATGCCTACAACACAAACTGGCTCAAACATCACAACGAGACCGACAACGAAGGTAGAGAAGCTGAAGCATTTGCCATCAGCTGCGGGCTTACTCAACTTGTAGACGAACCAACTCGAATCTCAGAGAGGGGCGAATTCGCCGCCCTCCTGGATCTTTTTCTAACCACCAATCCTGACCAGTCCAAAATTACAGTTGGTCCGCCATTAGGTACTTCCGACCACAAACTTATTACAACGGTGTGTGAATTCCCACTCATACAGAAGGACCCACCATTGCCTCGCAAAACCTGGCATTACAATTCTGCAAACTGGGACGATCTAAGGGAGTTCTACCTAGATTTTCCTTGGCTCGACGTCTGCTTTTGCACTGACGTCCCGTCATCGTCAGTCTGTTGCGAAGAGATCACGCAAGTAATCTTCTCAGGAATGGAAGCATACATCCCAAATTCCATCAAGTTACCATCAAAAGGAAAGCCGTTGTTCCACAGAAGATGCGAAAGAGCTCTAGGTAGGAAACAGCAAGCCTACAAGTACTGGCAGCAAAATCAGACCGCTGAAAATCGCAATTATTTTGTCGAAGCGAGAAACGGATGCAAACGTGTGATCGACGAATCTAAGGACAAACACAATCAAAGGATCAGGATCCCAGTGGTTCCAGGAATTTCAGGTCGGTAGCAAAGGCAGTAACTAACAACTTTACAGAAACGTCTCTCCCACCTTTGACGGACGAACGTGGCATCACGGCAACTACAGCCAAGGAAAAAGCAAACATGCTCGCTAAAATGTTTTCATCGCACTCTACCTTAGACATCCCCCAAGGCAAGACTCTCCCCACCATATCGGACATCAACACTACCTTGGCAGAAGTCAAGTTTTCTCACCGTGATATTCGCAAAATCCTTAAAGAACTAGATACGCAAAAGGCATCAGGACCGGACGGAATACCTGCCATCGTGGTAAAGAACTGCGCCAACGAACTAACACCCGTTTTTTCCAGGCTTTTTGCTCTTTCTTACGGAAAAGGGATTTACCCATCCTCTTAGAAAGTCGCTCGAGTGCAACCTGTTCCAAAAAAGGCAAGAAAACCACGCCCTCAAACTATCGCCTAAATGGCCTTGCTACCAATAATCTCCAAAGTCATGGAACGTGTAGTCAATCAGCAACTACTCAAGTACCTCGAGAACAACAGAATAATCAGCGATAATCAATACGGCTTTCGCAAAGAGAGATCGACAGGAGATATATTGGCCTATGTCACTCATATATGGAGTAGGGCAATTGAAAACTACGGAGAGTCTCGAGCAATTGCGTTGGATATTTCAAAGGCATTCGACAGACTTTGGCATGACGGACTGCTCAACAAACTGCCGGCTTTCGGACTGCCAGCCGCTCTCTGCACCTGGCTGGCCAGTTTCCTTAAGAACCGATCCCTACATGTTGCAGTCGATGGATACATCTCGGAGACATTCACCATCAACGCGGGCGTGCCTCAGTTCCGTGCCAACTCTGTTCGTCATCTATATTAATGACCTGCTGATCGAAACGAATAATCCTGTTTACAGTTTTGCAGATGACAGTACTCTTGTCTCCCACTTTAGATCAGAAAAACCCTTACCAGCGACTGCGACTCGCCACCGCAGACAGGAGCAGCTTACAGCTATTAATCAAGACCTGGAGAAATTTCGAACTTGGGGCGAAGGAAATGTGGTCCAGTTCAATGCAGGAAAGACCCAAGCAGCAACGTTTACCAAGAGGGCCAATACAGCGGGCCCTGACATCATTATGGCAGGATCGACCATTCCTTCATTCTCGTCAATCGGACTGCTGGGTGTTTCGGCCAACAGGAATATGTCATTGCATAATCAGCCTCTCAGAAGCTTGGTGCGCTATTTCGCAACAAAAAACTCTATACACCTCAGCAGCTGCTCTTGCTCTACAAAGCGCAAATAAGACCGTGCTTGGAATATTGCTCACATATCTGGGGTGCCGCATCAAAGTACACCCTAAAGCTGCTGGGTTCCATTTAGAAGAGAGCTGTGCGTCTCGTCGACGACCCGGAGTTGACCGGGACTCTGGATAGTCTGGAACACCGCAGACATGTGGCCGAGATGTCTCTGTTTTACAGATACTTTCACGGCAGATGTTCCCAGGATTTGGGCCGCATCATCCCGCCCCTGGCAACTCCTGTCAGACAGTCACGACGGACGGCAGGAGCGCACCAGTTCGTTGTACAACTAGAAACACCTAGAACATCGCTTTACAAGAACTCCTTTGTCTGGCGCACTGCATCACTGTAGAACTCACTTCCAGAACATCTGTTTCCCACTAATTACAAACTACAACTGTTCAAGAACCGTGTCAATCAACATCTTCGCACACACACCGCTCGTCGAGCGCCATAGGATCTTCCTTTAGTGTGTGTGCCACTGCCATAAAAAAAAGTAGTTCGCATCTCGAACCGTTGGTTGCATGCCAAAAAAGGTGAATTATACCAGCTACAATCGCGTAACTTTACCAAACACGGGTGTTATTGAGCCCAGCATATCTGACATAAAATCAGCAGAGTTAAGCATTACTAATGTTATTGTCTGTTTCCGTTTTCCGTAAATGTGTAGTACGTGCATGGTTAGTTTGAGTAGTTGGATTAGTTGGGTTAGTTTGGGTTAGTCCCTGCATTTCTCTGTCTCATTTTATTATTGCATTTGTAAATTTACGGTTACATTTATTGCTGTGTTCTTGACTTATCATATATTTATTTATTCATTTATTGTAACTGCTACAATTTAGTGTTACACTGTCTTGTTTGAATTTCTGCAATTTTATGTGAGAGACCTGTCGTCGGTTAATGATCTTAGGTTAATTTTTACTAGTTTTTACTTTTTATTGTTTATTGCTTTGACATATCAGTATTTGAAATAACAAGATCTTTCTGTCTCACCTTGTCCTAATTAATCTTTATCTGGGGTAAACTTGTCCACTGTACTTTACGAATATTGTAGTTACGTGTTCTATTCTACATTAATAAAATCCATCTACGAGTGAGATGACATATTTTAATTATGCGGCAAATAGATTAGTTGTTTGCCATCTAGCGACTTTTATTTCTAGCATTAGAAAGGCAGTCTATATTCGAGACGGATTTAAAGTTTTAGCTTAGTAAGGCATAAAGCAACAGAGGAAAGTGGTCCTAGAAGGGTAGGTAATTATTAGTTTAATAGGAAATAAGCGTGTATCAAACTCTATACCAACTACTACAAATACAACGTAATTTTGTGATCCTAACCAACCATTGGTCCAAGCGCTATCAACAAATGATATTAATTACTCTATGACGAGCATGCATCAAATGCATGCCCCAGGTATGAGTTGTTTCAACACTTCGATCCATTTTTTAGTTTTCGACTATTGAAGCATTTTTGGGAATTGAAAACTAGCAGAAAACCAATAATATAATATCATTAGGAGAAAAATTTTACTTCTATCTTTTGCTTACATGCAATATGGTTTAAAATTCAAACAAAGGTATAAACGAAAATAATTTTTAGGAAACTCTTACCCATTAAAACAAAAAACATTTTTAAAACATTTTTTTTGTTTTAATGGGTAAGAGTTTCCTAAAAATTATTTTCGTTTATACCTTTGTTTGAATTTTAAACCATATTACATTTTAATTTTGAAACATTCCCTATATATTAGTTAGCAACAAACTTTCGAAGAATTGAAACATATACAGGCGATTTTTCGAGTAATTCCATATTTAAAAAAAAACGCTCAGACCCGTCGATTTATCTTTTGAGGGGACACAATTTTTCTAGGTCCGATAGAGGTGCGTAATCTAAGCGGGCCTACAGCGTCAAAAGTTGTAGATGCAGCCCTGAATATTGATAATTGAATGTTTGCCCCTTTGACAGGCTTTACAATCTAACTGCTTAACTTAAAGCGAAACGGGTTCCACTTTTGTATCTTAGGTTTTCATAATTTTTCGTCTGTCATCAAATTCCAGTTTAACCGAAAGTACTCGTAAATCGTAAAATTTAACCTCCAGAAAAACCTCGAGAAAAACTGGAAGTTGATATATGATATATTGTTAAAGCGTAAAATAGGAAGGGGTAAATCGTTTTACTCAAAGTTAAGCCGTTTCCATTCTACAGCCTATCAAATTTTCAAATATGTCAATTTTCATCTGCCAATATTTCAAAAACAGTTAGAGGTAGACTTAGAACATTATACATAAAATATGACTAGAATTCCAATAGAAATTGTAATTTATTACTTTGGGAATACATTTTATTTAAAGAAAACTGATTAAGGTTACGCAAAGAATAAGTATGTTATTTTCACACTTTGCAAAACAAATTACGAGATTCAGTTTTTTTCAAATGATTTGGAAGACCCTGTGTAAAATGGTCATAGAACAAGTATAGTACTCCAGGTGCATGTAATGAATTTAATCATTCGGTGAATGACCACCTTCGTTATATGCTCGTTGAATAATGTAGGTATTACCAGCGCAAAGAGTGGCTTTTATACTCGCTTATAATACTAATCTGATTTGTGAGACAAATTGTTACCTATTTCTTCACCACTCTTTAATGGAAAATTTCTTAATGGGACCGCTTCGGATGCTAATTTAGTGAGCTTTAAGAAGATGAATAACCTAAAAAAACTCGAAAATTCTAAACGTTTCGAAGAACGAGAAATCTAAAATAAGATGATTAGTAAATTTTAAGATTTCTCGTTTTTGACAACGGGGCAGATTTGGTCTTCAAAACGTTAAGCATTTTTAAGTTTTTTTTTTGGTTTTCAGCTTCCTTATTGCCATTAATTCGTTGGGCATCCAGTCTACATCCTGCGGCCAGGTCCGTTCAACAGGATTGTAGGGTAACAATTTGTCTCGGAAACATGAATTCTCCACAACACGGTAATAGATATCTAAATTAATCGTATTATTCGGCAAGGGAGGATGATTAAATAAAAGTTTTTAATTGAAAGACAGTATTGGAATAATGTTAACACTTCCCAACATTTTGATGTTGATAGTGGATACGCATATTTTTTTTTCTAATATCCAAATTGCTGTTGCTGATTTCTATTTTAGATACTTGTTTTTTCAGTGTGTTTGCGAAAATTTGCTTTGCTATCTTTATTTGCTATTTGCCACTAGTTTGTACTATTATTTATACACACATTGGCAAAATTAGGGGAACGGGCAAAATTTACATTAAGCTTTACGTCAATTTTCTCTTGTACCCTAAACTAGATTTTGACATATTTTGTTTAAATTTGTAGCCAGATTCTTTAAGAATTCGTTAGACCAATTGATGATTTTAAACAATTGATCGAAATGTCATATACAGAGCTGAAGAGAAAGAAAAGTTTTTTTTGTTAATTTTTGAATTTTTAGAATGAACAAATGAAATTTGACATTATTTGATAACACCAGATTAAATAATGATGTTTCCTGAGCATTTTCTTTTTTTTTTATTTACTCTGATATCGCAGTTATTAAAGGCGTTACAGGGTTTTGTTGAAATTAGTGCATTGGCACACTTTTTATGGGTTACTAGGGAGTTTGTTTATGTCATCGGGTATTGTCAAAATTAGGCAAAAGTCACATTCAAAATTTTTATTGTTATAAGCCCAACATGTGTGTAGCGTTGATTTGAGGATGGTAGATCTTGCTCTTATGTTACGGATTTGTTAGGAAAATCAAATTCCACGAGGTAGAAAACGGACAATGGCTAGAGATGATAGATCTGTAGTCTTACAAACATTACGAAGCAGGCGTAAAATAGTATCACGGAAAAAGTACGTGGAATCAGAACAAGTAATCGGACCATTAGCACAAGGCTCAAAGAAGTTGGTTTGAAGGCCTACAGAACGAAGAAAGCTCCACAACTTCAGCAACGCCATCGAGTGGCGAGACTGACTACAATTCGCTTTCGCCGATGATACGGCAATCTATTCCCTCGACCCTCTAGCCGAGGTAGCGAAGTCAAGATTAGACGAGCACATGAACGTGCTTGTCCCCTATTACAAGAGGTGGAAGATCTCCCTCAACGGGAGCAAAACGGAACTTGTTGTGATTACCCGCAAGAGGAGGGACATAGCTGTTACACCCCTCATAATAGGGAACACGCCAGTTTTGCCTAAGACTCAGGTGAAATATCTGGGATTAACCCTAGACAACAAGTTAAACTTTAGTAAGCACGTCTCCGCCATTATTGGCAAAAATTAAGGCATCAAAAAAGGGCTAGGCTTGCTAGTGGCAGGCAAGTCCTTTCTTAGCCCGGCAAACAAGTGCTCTATAAGTCAGTCATATGATGCCTCGGGGTGGTGCTCCGTCACTAGAACCCATATGCGAAAACTGCAAATATTACAAAACAGATACCTGAGAGCGGCGTTTTCCCTTACTCTGCGTGATCGAATTAGAATTGAGGATCTGCATGCGTGGGCTAGAGTTAAACACGTTGAGGATTACATCAACGACCTCGCATGCAGATTCTTCGAACACCAGATTAAGGGATCGCCGCTAACAGCCCACATTGCAGAAGAAGATACGACCCCGAGCATCCCACCACCCACGGCACCATATATAGGGAGATATCCCTATTTTATAGGCAACTAAGGCCTCCTTAGCCTATTAACTTCATGTTTCTTAAAATAGATCAATCAAACCAATAAATTTTACTTTCTGACAACTTTCTAATCATATTTCATAACTTACCAATATCGATCAGTATCAGGAGAACATCGCCTTCGCGGGCAATCTGTATTCCAGCTGCCTGATTGGCCTACCGGCCATGTTCGGACATGGGGGCGGGGCTTGCTAGGGGCTCTGCGTCGCATATAAATATGCAGCAGCGCCTACTGTAACACACTTGACTTCCAACCACCGAAGCATCCGTGATTCCGCAGCCTGATCCGCGGGACTCTCCCATTACGCCTTGATGTTATGATAGGACACTGGAGCCGACTTTTATATGACAACTCATCAACATTTTCTATATAGTTCCTATTTTAACATACATGTTGTACATAGTGTGCTGTCTTTTTTTAAATATTATGAGCTCCTGCTCTTGGAGAGCACTTTAAACAAGGTATTTTCTATAATTTTTCCTTGTATAATCACCTGGCTAATAATATTACACAACTAAATAAGCACTATTAACTACCGGCTTCGGCCAATTATCAAATGAAGTGGCATTGAAGGGTACATCCCAAGTAATGTTTCAAGCTACCAGCAGTACTGCTACCCCTAGTTTTAAGTAGGCGTAACAACAGCCCCCTATGGGTGCCGTATCAGTTGGCCACGGCGTTGATTGAACAACGCCAGGCGAAACAACTGATGATATTTAGGTAATTTAGTATCTAAGGCATGCTTGCTCTAGGCTTTGCAGATGTAACATAGAAATAGTGAATAAATATTATCTATCTACACTTCGCTACGGAGCATGAAAATCGGGAAAATAACCAGTGGGCCAACCTTCTTTTCAATGAGAGCCGCTTTTGCGTTAACTCCTTTGATGGCCGTGAAAGATTGTATCGCCACCGAGGAGAGCAAGGTGGACAGTTTAATTTTACTCCTACTGTTTCCTTCGGTGGAGCTTCAGTATTGCTCTAGGGTGGGATGTGTCTAGGAGGTCGAACAGAGTGGATTATTGTTAATGTCACTTTAAATGCATTCTGCAACAGTATATCGTACCATTCGCCCTCCAAATTGGAGAAAACTTTTTGCTGATGCATGTCAATGCCCGCCCTCACGTGGCTTTCCGTGTCTTAGACATTCTAAATACCGTCGAAATAAGGGTAATGGATTGGCCTGCATGTTCCCCAGACCTTAATCCAATCGAACATGTCTGGGACATGTTAAGATCCAGCAATCTCGCAGTTCAAAATCCCGAACAAACAGCAGCAGCTCGTGTTGAGATCTGGGACAATATGCCTCAAGAGTTGCTTGATAATGTCATTATGAGCATGGGAAGACGGATGACTGTTGTCATAAAGGCGCATGGAGGTCACACACGTTATTAAATCATTTGTTATTGTTGCTGTCTTTAATCGCGATCGTTCGTTAAATTTATTATTATTGTTTTATTTATTGTTAAATTGTTGTTATTGTTTTTGTTTGGCACGTTGGTCTTTAAACACGCTCTAATTTATGCGCGAAAGCAGAAATAAAAGTTGATATTGATAAAAAGTTTTAGTCCTCTCAGTAGTAGGATGTTTGAGAAACATCACGCGAAACGTCTCTCTGTTTATTCTGCAAATAAACTAGTTATAGTTCACAAAAATTTTTAATTTTCGGTTTAAGGCCCGTTTATCGTGTTGTCTTCAAGTGTGTGAAATTGAAATTTAATAATTTGTTAATTTAATGCCTATTTGAGTGTTATAGTAGTTATTCGCTGATATAAATTGTTTGCAATCTTTCCAGGCAAAAAAGTAGCAAAAACTGATTAACAAACAGTAAGCAAATAAAAGTATAGTCCGTTTCACCGGTGGTGATCAGCTAAATAGTCTTTATTCTTGGAAATCTATAGTCCGTTTCACATCGGGCGTTCATTATGCATTGCATCAAGTGTAATATGAGTCTGATTTAGTGAGATTTTTGTTCTGAGAAGCTGTGTGAGAAGTGCTCCCAACTTTCAGCTACTGAATATAGAGCTGTTATTTCAAAGGGAAAGCGACTGTTAATTTACAAATGTGTAACTTGCCTTGAAATATCCAATAATGATGTCTTGCCACCGAATGATAGTTCTGAGTTGTTAAAGAATACAGTTGCAAGTATTATAAAATCCGAATTTGCAAGTGTTAAAAAAGATCTATCACATCAGCTCAGCAGCCTGAGGTCCCCATCTATTACCTCTTCTTCCGGTACTTCTACTTCTATTAATTCCATTGAGATGCTATTAAGCACGAATTTTATAATAAATGGCAATTACTTGAAAAAGAGGTCGAAGAACTGAAGAACGCAGTGAAGTTTCTATCAAATAATTCCGGCGCTATGCCCCATACTCCAGAGATCTTGGAGGCTACGCAGACAAATAAGCCTCAGTCCAAACGAACATCGACCCAATTAGCAAACAAGGGTGGCGATCATTTTCAAAGGGGTAATATGAATTTTGGTCACGTAAACCGTAATGTGCCCTATCGGCCTATTATTGGAACAGGACCGCAAGATTGCTCTTTTACCGCTGCCGAACGTAGACAGTGGATTTACCTGGGACGTTGCAATCCAGCAACAGCTGAAGAAGATGTTATTAATTTTATGAAAAACAATTTGGAAATTTCTGATGCCAATGCTTTGCCCTTGACAAGAATGATGACGTTTGTTCTTTCAAAATTGGTGTCAAAGAGACTCTTATTAAAGGCCTTTTGGATTCCGGATTGTGGCCAACTGGAACTGCAATTAAAGAATTTCGCCCACATAGACAACCAAGACGAAATGAAAAATTTCGACAGGGCATGAACAACAGTTTACAAATTCAATTCAAATTCAAATTCAAATTATTTATTTGGTTTCGAGCACTACAATAGTAGATAGAAACACGTCAGTATAAATGGTAACCTAACCTAAGTAAATACATCGATACAAGCAACATTCATATCTAAAAATATCACACAAAAAAGAAATCCACTAACAGTACCAGCGTTTGGCCAACAAAAAGGGTTCTAGGGTCTCTTCTTCAAGAAATTTATGAATTCACTTACCGAATAGAATGCTTCAGAATATAAAATTTTTTTCAGCTTTCTTTTAAATTGAAGAATGCTCTTTATAGTCTTTAAGTTGGGCGATAGGAGATTATAAATTTTTGTTCCTGCATATACAGGAGATTTTTTAAAGGATTCCAAGTTATGCTTTCTCAAGGAGAAATTATTCTGTGCACGAGTCCCATAATTATGAAAATCTCTATTTGACGGGTATTTCAATTTATTGTCATGAATATAGATAAGCAGTCTATATAAATATATGGAATACACGGTTAATATTTTATTATTTTTAAAAGTATCTCTACAGGAGGTATGGTAAATCAAACATTGTTCGCAGAATTCTTTTTTGAATAATGAACAATCTCTGAGTGTCAGAGGCCTGGCCCCAGATGATTACATTACACGACAGGGCAGAAAACACTAATGCATAGTATACACTTAACAGGGCGTCTGGGTTGACGTAGCTTTTAAGGCTATTTATGAGGTAAGCACTTGTGTTTAGCTTTTTTGACACAAAATCGATATGGGAATTCCAGGACATGTGACAATCGATGTTTAAACCTAGAAAACTGACGCACGGTGAGAAGTCAATCGTGTTGCCATTAAAGTTAATGTCAATATCACAGGCCTTCTTTCTAACACTTCTCACATTCATACAAATTGTCTTAGAATGATTAATCATCAGCCTGTTCGAATTGCACCAGGAAGTAAATTCATTAAATACTGTTGATATTTTGTTATGTAACCTACTTCCACATTTATCAGAAACTATAATTGTGGTGTCATCCGCATATAAAAATACACGGCCGAGACTTATGTGATCTGGGAGATCGTTGACAAAGAGAAGGAAGATCAACGGCCCCAAGATGCTACCTTGGGGTGTCCCTACGTCCTGATTGAAGCTATCGGATATTGATCCGCCTATCCTAACAGAGAACTCTCTGTCCGAAAGAAATGATACAAGGAACGTATTAATGTGATCCCTTAATCCCATTTGCTCACGTTTCAAAGATACAAACTTTTTATCGACTGTGTCAAAAGCTCGGGTCAAGTCAAACGATAATGAAATAACAATTTCTTAAGTTTCTCATTACAATACTGAACCAGATCAGCACAACCCGTCTCAGTTGAAAGCCCTTTACGAAATCCATGTTGCCATAAGTTGCATAAGCGCCAAGCCGGCCTGCTGCTCGTAGTTACATAACATCTATGGTATGATTGGTACGTGCTTGCAGTCACCCAGCAGCGCTGAAACCGTCGCCTGCTGCTCCTTGCTCCCTGTTTGGGTATCACGGTCTTGCGACGCCGCGCTTGACCCTGACCTTTCTCTTACAATTCCTCCCTCACCAGGGTTTTGCATTTAGCAACCCACAATTAATGTATAAATGTATATATAGGTATGAATGAGTATGTATTTTTTTTTTTATGGCAGTGGCACACACACTAAAGGTAGATCCTATGGCGCTCGACGAGCGGTGTGTGTGCGAAGATGTTGATTGACACGGTTCTTGAATATTTGTAGGTTGTAATTACTGGGAAACAGATGTCCTGGAAGTGAGTTCCACAGTGATGCAGTGCGCCAGACAAAGGAGTTCTGGTAAAGCGATGTTCTAGGTGTTTCTAGTTGTACGACGAACTGGTGCGCTCCTGCCGTCTGTCGGGACCGCCTGACAGGAGTTGCCAGGGGCGGGATTATGTGGGCCAAATCCTGGGAACATCTGCCATGAAAGTATCTGTAAAAGAGAGACACCTCGGCCACATGTCTGCGATGTTCCAGACTATCCAGATTCCGGGTCAACTCCGGATCGCCGACGAGACGCACAGCCCTCTTCTGAATGAAATCCAGCAGTTTTAGGGTATGCTTTGGTGCGGCACCCCAGATATGTGAGCAATATTCTAAGCACGGTCTTATTTGCGCTTTGTACAGCAAGAGCAACTGCTGCGGTGTATAGAGTTTTTTGTTGCGAAATAGCGCACCAAGCTTCTGGGAGGCTGATTTTGCGATGTTAGCAACATGGTCATGCCATGACATATTGCTGTTGACCGAGACACCCAGCAGCCCGATTGACGAGGATGAAGGAATGGTCGATCCTGCCATAATGATGTCAGGGCCCGCTGTATTGGCCCTCTTAGTAAACGTTGCTGCTTGGGTCTTTGCTGCATTGAACTGGACCAAATTTCGGTCGCCCCAAGTTTGAACTTTCTCCAGGTCTTGATTATTGCTGTAATCTGCTCCTGTCTGCGGTGATGAGTCTCAGTCGCTGGTAAGGGTTTTTCTGATCTAAAGTGGGAGACAAGGGTACTGTCATCTGCAAAACTGTAAATTATTATTATTCGTTTCGATCAGCAGGTCATTAATATAGATGAGGAACAGAGTTGGTGAAAGTATTGCGCCCTGAGGCACGCCCGCGTTGATGGTGAATGTGTCCGAGATGTGTCCATCGACTGCAACGTGTAGGGATCGGTTCTTAAGGAAACTGGCCAGCCAGCTGCAGAGAGAGGCGGGCAGTCCCAAGGACGGCAGTTTGTTGAGCAGTCCGTCATGCCAAACTCTGTCGAATGCCTTTGAAATATCCAACGCAATCGCTCGAAACTCTCCGTAGTTTTCAATTGCCCTACTCCATATATGAGTGACATAGGCCAATATATCTCCTGTCGATCTCTCTTTGCAATAGCCGTATTGATTATCGCTGATTATTCTGTTGCTCTCGAGGTACTTGAGTAGTTGCTGGTTGACTACACGTTCCATGACTTTGGAGATTATTGGAAGCAAGGCAATCGGACGATAGTTTGAGGGCGTGGTTTTCTTGCCTTTTTTTGGAACAGGTTGCACTCGAGCGACCTTCCAAGAGGATGGGTAAATCCCTTCTCTGTAAGAAAGAGAAAAAAGCCTGGAAAAAACAGGTGTTAGTTCGTTGGCGCAGTTCTTTAGCACGATGGCAGGTATTCCGTCCGGTCCTGATGCCTTTTGCGTATCTAGTTCTTTAAGGATTTTGCGAATATCACGATGAGAAAACTTGACTTCTGCCATGGTGGTGTTGATGTTCGGTATAGTGGGGAGAGTCTTGCTTTGGGCCACGTCTAAGGTAGAGTGCGATGAAAACATTTTGGCGAGCATGTTTGCTTTTTCTTTGGCTGTAGTCGCCGTGATGCCACGTTCGTCCGTCAAAGGTGGGAGAGACGTTTTTGTAAAGTTGTTACTTACTGCCTTTGCTACCGACCAGAAATTCCTGGAGCCACTGGGGCATTGCAAAAGTTTATTCCTGATCCTTTGATTGTGTTTGTCCTTAGTTTCGTCGATCACACGCTTGCACTCGGAACGAATGGATGAATGCATGGCAAGGATACACGTATGTATGTATGTTTGTACATATTGCAAATAGTTGTACATATTGCAAATAATTTATGTCTGTAACCGTCCATAAAACATGCCAAAGAAATATAAAATGGAGTTTTTCACAAGCTTTTCTCCATGATTAAATTCATTCCACTACTTTTCTACCCTCAATTAACAGCCAACATAATCTATAGCCATCCATCGGTAACCAAAAACTGAAAAACACTTGAAAGGGATGTTCCTATGTAAGTTTAAGCTAACTAAGGCAGGGTCACGAACCTGCTAGAAAGGCAATCATACAACATCGACCCGCGAGGGCCATTTGGCACGTTGCGTGGTTCCACTGAGCCCACGTGGGCCAGGTAGGGGCTAAACCCAATGTGTGCAGTAGAGTATTGCTAGTCTAGTAGCATTAGGACAATATGTAATGTTAACAAACAATAAACTGATGATTGATTGATATTTCGAAATAAAGGAATAAACCTTTTCATATACACTTTTTTCAATAATCTTTGAAAAGGAACTCAATAGGGATATAGGTCGATAATTTTCAATCGCATTGGGATGTCCCTTTTTAAAAATTGGGACAACTATTGCTTTCTTTAATTTGTCGGGAAAGCGTCTCGAACATACCGCCAAATTAACTAACTCTGCAAGTATATGAGAAATTTCACCAATAACAAGTTTAATAAGCCTAATAGGCACATGGTCAAATCCACATGATTTTTTATTAGGCATATTCTTAACAATGGTCTCAATATCACCGCTTGACACAAATTCATAATAAAATGAATTACCAATGATATTTTTAAATAATGTACAGTTTTCGGAGAATTTCCCGTCATAGTAGCAATTCAATTTGTTTGAAATTACCGAAGATAGGTAGCTTCCAAATTCCGAAGCTACCTCGGAGGTATTCGAAATCAATGAGTCATTGTTATTGTAAACAACAATATCTTTTTTGTCTGATGACAATTTACCCCGAAACTTATTTAATATAGACCAGGAGGTTCTCATTCTATTTTTTGAATTAATAATCTGATTGTGATAAAATGCTTTTTTTTTCCTGAATAATTTTTCTATTAATGTCTTGTTTTGCTTGTAAATATTAAATTTTTATAGTAGTGTCAGATGTATTGTTTTTTAACCAGTTAAGCTTTTCCAGATTATCCAATTCACAACAGAGTTCCTGTGAAAAACGTATATTATTCTTTGAATTAGTTCTCACAGCCTTTAGAGGAAAACTCACATCAAAACTCCAGCAAAAGCTGTCAAAAAAGTTGTTAAAGTCGGCATTTATATCGCCACTCATTAAGTTATCGTACGAGCCTTTAAACCTGCGAAGAAATTCATTTAAATTGTTGCAATTAAACTGTCGACTGTGAATTACATTTTTCTCAGGCACGCGCAAACTGCGGTCATTTTGATTGATTCTTAAATTAAACATTTGACAGAAATGATCCGACAAACCACTGTCAAAGTTATGAAGATCACTTAACATGCTACTGCAATTAGAAATGACGTAATCTATACAGGCATTCATCCTGGTTGGACCTTTTACAAGTGAAGTTAACTGGAAACTTTCCAGTAGATCAAATAAGATTTTACAATAGTTGCTCCTGCATAATGCATTTACATTCAAGTCACCACATATCAAAGCTTGCGGTAGCCCTCAATAAAAGATCATTCAATGCCCCAATAAAGACATCGAAGTCACCGTTTGGTGGGCGATAAATATCAATGAGACAAAAATTCCCCAATTTAATGCAAGAGCACTCAATTGACATTTCAACTGAATAATCATTCAGATAGTCAACAGGGCACGCCCGTGACGTCAGAGACTCATGCACGAAAATCGCAGATCCACCATGCAATCGCTCAGTTCTACAAGCCGAAAATTATATATCAATGTACTATTAATTTTTTCATTGGATAACTAATGCTCGTCAATGCATAAAACGTTAAATTTCAACTTTTGATAAAGAATTTCAAGAAGGTTTACTTTGTTGGACAAACGCTGCACATTTAAATGTAAAATCGACAAGTCTATAAGTTCTTTAGGGGCTGCGCTAACGTCGGATTTTGGTTTGCATTTTGAAAATTTTTCCTAAATCTAAACCTTTGCACCGCGATTCCTTCGGGCCAAATATTAGTATCATAAACCTTGTCGACATCCTTAAGAGGAAACGATATCTTAAATGATGCGCTGGTGTCTTTTTTATTCCATAATTCACATTTAAATTCTAACTCGGGCTTACAATATTTTAAATGGGTCTCCAAGTCCTTGGTCGTAGTGTCAGGATGGAACCTATAAGCATGTAGATACCCCAATTTAGGAATTGTTTTAATTATTGAACAAGATCGATAGATAATATCACTATTTTTAATCAGAATGTTAGGGGTTTGCGAACCAAGCTAAATCAGTTCTTAATGGCAGCAACAACTGAATTATATCCTGTTATTAATGATTCTGAGATTTTTCCTAACCAATATGTAGTTTTTAGAAATGATAGAAATATCAGTAATAGTAAGAAAAAGTGTGGAGAAGGAGTACTTATTGCAGTAAGAAATGACTTTAAGTCTAAGTTGCTAAAAATTAATAATACTAAAGTCGAGGAATTGTGAGTAGCAGTTCAACTTGGATAATCTCACTACTGTTTTGGTACTGTTTATATTCCCCCCTCAATGGATTTTTCTATGTATGCGGCTCATATTGAATCAGTGAAGAGGGCTTGCTCACAATTCAGTAATGTTTTAACCATTGGTGACTACAATCTTCCTAGAATTCAATGATCTCGTACTGAAGATTATATTGGTCTTCTCCCTGAGAATGTTAGGAGTACAAATGAAGTTGTGGTTTGTGATAGTATGGTATTTCATGGACTTGCGCAGCATAATGGAGTGGTGAATGATAGTCAAGCAATCTTAGATTTGTGTTTTAGTAACTTTGATGTAAATACAGTGACTAAGTGTGATGGTTTGGTCATCACCCGGCTCTAGAAGTTTCTGTTCCAACCAAGATCAGCGAGAGGCTAGTAACTGAACATGCATGGTATTTCGACTATAAAACGCCAACTTTGATAATTTGAATTTGATTTTTTCATATGTGGATTGGAATGCAATTATGTTCACTAATGTTTCTGCTTCTCTTGACAACTTCTATCAAATATTAGGATTGTTCTAGCATGAAATCTCGGACGGTTTGAAGCCTCCGGAGTTTGCGCATAGCAATAAAAGCGACGCTTATATCGCTATGCGCAAACTCCGGATGGCTTCAAACCGTCCGAAATGTCCTGCTAGAACAAACCTATTATTTAATGGTTTTGAGAAGTTTGTTCCTATTAAAAAACTTATGATATCAACTTTCCTAATTGGTTGTCTTCTAAACTAAAACAGTTAATTTTTAGAAAGAAGCATGCTCATAAAAAATTCCAGCAATCAGGGTCGGATAATGATTATAACATATTTTATGAATTGCGGTATCAATGTAAAACTTTAACAAAAATTAATTATAGTTCATATCTTACTTATTCAAAGAATTCTATTACTAAAAACCCTAAGTACTTTTGGAGTTTTCTCAAGTCTAAAAGTGATAGCGGCGATTGTCCAAATGTGATGAAGTTGGATGACTTATCGGCTGATAATGGTGTGACTATTTCTAATCTGTTCGCGACATATTTTGCATGTGTTTACTATCCCTCGATCCCTCTTCTGATTTTGTTAATATATCTTTTACTTCACCCATCTATGACCAATACTCACATTTGTACTTTACTCCCACCGAAATTGAAAAGCTGTTGAATGAAGTTGATACAACCAAACCTGTAGGCCCAGATGGTGTCCCCCCTCTGTTTTTAAATACTGCTCTGCTTCTCTTTATATCCCTCTTTATTTAATCTTTAATCAGTCCTTGCAGTTGGGAGATTTTCCACTCATATGGAAAAAACCGATGTAAGGCCTATTTTTAAATCTGGAGATAAGGCTGATGTTCGAAACTATCGACCCGTTAGTAGGTATACTTTCAGTACTGCCTAAACTGTTTGAGCATGGAGTTGAGCTAAAGCTCTCTAGTGTCTTTGAGAAGTTTTACATAGGTAGTAACTTGAAGTCAAATTATTTACTATTTGTCGATGATCCGAAATTATACTCTAAAGTAAGCTCAACTTCAGGATGATGTCACTCAAATATCCAGATGGTGCACCAGGAATGAAATGAAGTTAAACAGTAAGAAGGGGGTTTCCATTCGTTCTAGTAGGTTAAGAACTGAATTTCCATTGGCTAATAGCCTGAATGGCATCCTTTTGAAAGAAGTAAATGTTGTTAAGGATTTGGGTGTCTATTTTGCTAATAAATTGACATTCACTGAACATTATGAAAAGATTATTGGTCGTGCTAATAGAATGCTGGGATTTGTTAAAAGAATCTGCCAAGACTTTACTAATATTAACGCTCTTAAAATTCTTTACATAAGTTATGTAAGATCAGTAATAGAATTTTCCATCGTGATTTGGTCTCATTATTTTAATGTATATATAGAACGTCTGGAAAATATACAGAAAAAAATTGCCTCATTTGCAAAATATAAACTTGATTGTAAAGGAATTTATCTGACAGTCGATGAAACATTGCCCGAGAATAACAACCGCAGAGAAGCGACAAAGCCCGTCGGCACCTTTGAAGTTGGAGAGCCAAGTTCAATTTGTCATATGTGACAGATGACCGGTTTAATACACTGAGAGAAATGTAATGAAGGGAAAAGAAATGCTATACACCGATAAAACATGTAATTAATTACATGTTTATTATTTACTTTATTAGCATGAATATTAGTTCGGTTTAACTCAGAGTTTACTGATTTGTCGCGTTCTAACCTTTTTGAAGTGAATACTTCTTTGGTTTTATGAGAGTGATTTTGCAAGGTTGCATCACGACATGGTTTATGTTTTCGTCTCGCGTTACGAAATTTTCGTATCGTTGATTGGACGACCAACCCAAACCAACCAAATCTATTAAAATTGTTTATAGCGTAACGAAACCGGCTCAAATAAGTAAAATAAGTTGAGACTAAGTGAAACTAACCTAAAGTTGATTCGACGACTAACCCAAACTAACCAAATCTATTAAAATTGATTATAACGTATCTGAACCACTTCAAATGACTAAAATAAGTTGAGAATAAGTTAAATTAACCGAAAGCTGAATCGACGACCAACCCAAATTAACCAAATCTACTAAAATTGTTTATAGCGTATCGGAACCGGCTCAAATAAGTAAAATAAATTGAGACTAAGTGAAACTAACCCAAAGTTGATTCGACAACTAGCCCAAACTAACCAAATCTATTAAAATTGTTATAGCGTATCGGAACCGCTTCAAATGACTAAAATAAGTTGAGATAACTAAAAATATCCGAAAGTTGATTGGAATACTAACGCAAAGTAACCAAATCTATCAAAATTGATTATAGCGTATCGGAACTGGTTCAAATGACCAAAATAAGTTGAGACTAAGTGAATCTAACCGAAAGTTGATTGGACGACTAACCCAAACTAACCAAATCTAATCTTCGAAGATAAACGCAGTTCACAATAGTATATTACATAACGAGAATGGTAAGTAGTTTATTAAAAACAGATTACTGCACGAGCGAGCGCAGCGAGCGTGGGCTATAATTGAACGAGTTTGTAATAAGCAAATTCCCATTCAAGTAGTGTATTATACTTTTTCTAAGACTATTTTTAAAATGCCACTAAAGATCACTATCAACGAATACTAATAATTATTACAGATTTGAACGTCAACTCTCAAATAATGTTGCTGTCACCGAACAATACAAACAATAAAAATTGCCAAAAAATCAAAGCACAGGTAACGCGATGCCAAGAAATCTCGCGATTTGAGCGGTTTAAAACCTAATTTGATTGGCACACGTTGCATTATAACGTATGACTGTGCGTTAGTATTCTTTACGCATACTTGTGTGTAAGATTTGTTTAATATATTAGGTAAACTGTACGTAAGAAAGTGTTTACTATAAGTGTAGAAAAAAATATTTAACAAAAAAATTATGTGCCTCACCTTTATAAGCACACAACTGAAGTGAAACTTCTGATAGAGATATTGGGAATTGCGTTTTTATCTTCTTTTAAGTTTTTTTCTTAACTTTTGCACCCGGTTTCGACCCTTTCTTATTATTTTTTATTTTTTTTTAACTCTTTTAGCCAAAAACCGCGTTTCTCTTTTTTTCTTATTAGTTTTTTTTTTAATTTGTTTGATAATACTTTATTAACTGTCCGAACAGTTTTTTTCTTATTTAATTTTATAATACTTTTATTAACTTTTCGAACAATCTTTTACGTTTTTTTATTATTATTTTTCTTTTCTTTCCTTTTATAATACACTTATTAACTTTCCGAATATTTTTTTACGTCCCCCGGTCCCCCATACGTTCAAAGGTAGGTAGGTGAGGCGCACCTACCATAAAAATTTCAACCTACGGGGTTGAACCCTTCTCGTTCTTCCGAAATTAATTATTTTAGTTTTTTCTTCCCTCTCCTGGGGCGAACGGGTTGGGGGGGGGGTGTGTACGGGGTCCAGTTTTCATCCGGAATCCTCATTTTACCCCGGCTACATGTCCTGAAAACTTCAGTCCTCTAGCTATACTGGAACATGCTTAATTAAAAGGGCTTTCACTTTCATAAGCGTTTCATTTTTTCTGACTACTCTCGCTAAAGAAGTCACTTCAATAATAATTAACACACAAACAAACCAAAGGAAACTGGCGTTCACGCAAAAATTTTGTCGTCGACGACTGTACTAAACAAATCTCGGACTAAACAAACTGACAAGCACGTGGAGTTGACAGTTGGCCGGTTTACCTCCCACTCCAAATTTTTGGGCGGGATTTATGTTGTCGCTTCTCTGCGGTTGTTATTCTCGGACATTGCCCTATTTATGTTTACACTCACTTAAGCGTAGAAGGGAGTATTATGATGTTTGTTTTATTTTCAACATATTGAATAATTACATTTCGAGTCCAGAATGTCTTTCAGCTTTAGGTTTACATGTTCCTGGTTATAGAACACGTAATGCATCTCTTCTACATTCACCACAATGTTGTATTTTATGTTTAATCCAGTAAATAGAATGTCCTTAACTGTAAATACTTATAATCAATTACCGTTTTTTGGTGTTTCTAAGTCTAAGTTTAAAACTAGCGCTAAGAGACTTATTTTAGAATAGTATTTGTATAACTTGTAAATGTGATTACGTTAATGAATAAATAAATAAATAAATAAATAATCAAAAATGAAGGGAAATCCTTCGACTCCCTAGCAACCCATAAAAAGCGTGCAAATGCACTAAATTCAACAAAACCCTGTAATACCCTTAATAACTGCGATATCAGAGTAAATAAAAAATTAAAATGCTCAGAAAAGAGCAATCTTTAATCTGGCATTATCAAATGATATCAAACTTCATTCGTTCGCTCTACAGAGTGTCTCAAAATTAACAAAAAAACATTACTTTCTTTTCCGCCGTGTATATGACATTTTCACCAATTATTTAAAATCGGTAAGAGGTCTAACGTGTTCCTAAATAAACAGGCTACAATTTAAAAAAAAATGTCAAAATCGAATTAAGGGTTCAAGAGAAAATTGAAGTCAAACTTAGTGTAAATTTTACCCGTTCCCCTAATTTTGCCGGTGTGTTTAGATAAAGAAGTATGCATTTCGTTATGGTTAATTCAAATAAAACACAACTGTAACGTATTATCAAAAAATTGGGACTATCCAGGGACGATGCTGGCATGAAATTCTTTTTGGATTTTAATAATAATTGATTTGACTTGAACATTTTATTAAAGAACCGTCCTTGGTATACCCTCAGGTGCTCACCAAAAATTATTAACATTGTTAAGAAATTAATTATAAAATTACATGCAAATTTAAATCACTCCACGTTAGAGTAACATGCTAAATATATTTTATAATATACTATTAATTTGGAATACATACCTGCTATGGTTAGAAATAGCCCAAATTAGTGCTGACATATTTTCACCTTCCCATAATATCGTACAAAATTTAAGTTGATATAAGTATTGATTATTTTGAAAGTCGCGTTCAAAGGAACACCTTGCCACTGACAAGTAATCCATAGAACAGGAAAACGTGAACTAGTTTTATGGTAAAATGGATGTTTTACTCTTTTTGCTGGACAATAATAATCGAAGAGACGAGTTTGCGTAAAACGCCATATAAAATGTATTTTCAAAGTGATTAGTTATTTTATTTCTTGGAAGGTTTAAGAATGGGCATTGTCTTTTGAATCAATTAATATGTGTCTTAAGGGACCGGCTTCTTTATCCAGAATTACGTACTTCGACAAGAAGAAAATACATTTGTTATCTATTTCCGGACGACTAGCGCCTGTTTTGATAAAATTTTGAACTTAATTGGAGACGGAGTTTCTAGGAAAACACTAACTAACATGAATCCATTTGTACAGATAAATGTTTGGCGATTGAGTTAAGGTAAAATGATTTTAAAATTATATTTTCGATTGTGTATAAAACATAGATTAACCATTTTAAAGTAAAATTGGAGATATAAATATAACCTTTGATAAAAATATCTATGTACAGAGTTTCAGCAGAGATTCAAGCAATCGTTTTATATTGGAAAATATTGCATTTGAAAATAAAACATCGTACATTGTAGATATATGATTAGCTTTCATTACAATAAGTAAAAAGAACTCAGTACTGGCGCACTTTAGTTATATAGAAGTAAATGTTTTTAAATAGGTAAAACTGTGAGATGCATAATTTCAGTGAGGAATTTGCTTTTAGAAGGGTGCATGATTGCAATAGTATGTAATTTGACTGTTCGTAATTTCATTGTTCAGGTAAAGTAATGGGTATTGGCGAATCATATGTTGGAAGTGAGGTAAGCCATGTATTCATAAAACCACTTTTTCTTCTGCGCGTACCATCTCCTAACGGAGGTTTGCTATCAACATAGCTATGCGCACTTTATTTGCTGCACGGAACAGTTCATTGGACGTCATTGAGAACCATTCTCTGAGGTTTCTCAACCATGAAGTTCTTCTTCTACCCTGACAACGCCTTCCTTGAATTTTTCCCTCCATAATATTTTGCAGCAATTGATATTTTGAACCTCTAATAATGTGTGCAAAATATTCGAGTTTCCTTTTCTTTAGCGTTTTATAAATCTCTTCTTTTTTGTTCATACGACGCAGCACTTCGACATTTGTAACTCTGTCGACCCACGAAATCCGCAACATGCAACGATAGCACCATCTTTCAAACGCTCCCAGTTTGTTTATTTCAGCTGTTTTAAGTATCCATGCTTCGGCACAATATAATAGAATTGAAAATACATAGCATCGAAGTATTCTTGTCCTCAATTTTAAGTTTATGTCTTTGTTGCAAAGGAACTTCTTGAGTTTGATAAAATATTTTCTGGCTATCTCAATTCTGGCCCTTATTTCTTGTAACTGTTCAGCAGTTTCATTTATTATTGTGCCTAAATTTTTGTAATGTTGTACTCTTTCAGTTGGAGTGTTATCAATTGTTAAGTTTACGTCTATATTTTGTTGTTTTGTGATAACCATATACTTTGTTTTCTTCAAATTCATATTGAGTCCATATCGTTTACGAGAGTCATTTATTCTTTGCAGCAGATTCTGCAGATCTTCACTGCTGTCTGTTGTTACTACTGTATCGTTGGCATATCTAAAATTGTTAAATTGTTGACCGTTTATTTTTACCCTTTCATCTCCTTCTGCAAAAGCTTCTTCAAAGATTGTTTCACTGTAAACATTGAATAGGAGAGGAGACAAAATACACCCCTGCCGAACACCACACTGTATTTCTATATTTTCAGATAAACAGTCATCTAATCTAATTCTAGCTGTTTGTCCCCAGTACAGGTTTGCTATTAGTCTTATGTCACGAGTATCAATACTTTTTCTTTGTAATGTTTCTATCAGTTTTTTGTGTTGAACTCTGTCAAACGCTTTCTCAAAATCTAAAAAACAAATGTATATATCTTGATTTACGTCCAGACATCTCTCCATAAGAACATTTAATCCAAACAGTTCTTCCTTGTACCCATACCCTTTCTGAACCCTAGCTGGTTGTCACTTATTTCTATATCTAATTTTGCATACATTCTATCGTGAATGATACGCAATAGAACTTTAAGTGTATGGCTCATCAGTGAAATCGTTCGGTACTTAGAACAACATTTGGAGTTTGGTTTTTTGGGCAGCGTTATAAATGTAGATTGGAGCCACTCTTTAGGAATGATGCCTGTCGGATATACAGCGTTAAAGAGATCAAGAATGATGTCGATGCAGTCACTATCAATTAACTTTAGCGGTTCGATGGGAATTTCATCGGGACCACTCGCTTTTCCACTTTTGGTCTGTTTAATGGCATGAATCACTTCTTCTTTAAGGATTTCTGGTCTTGTGTTTTCTGCAAAATCAAGACTCAATTCCGGTCTAGTATCGCAAAAAAGGGTTTTGATGTTATTGGTACATTCTGTAAGATGTTCGTTGACATCTGTTAAGAGCTTCCCTTATCTATTTTTCAGTACGGTGGATAATTTATGCTTTTTTAGACTTGTCATTCCTTTGATTTCCTTATGCATGTTGAAACTATCATACCTCTTTTCATACTCCTCTATATCTTCACAGTTTCCCTTTAACCACTCTTCTTTTGCATGTTTGATTTTAATTTGAATTTTAATTTAGGAGTTAAGTTTAGCATATTCATTAATGTTGTTCTTGATTTGTCTCCTTTCATCCATAAGTTTTAAAATTTCTTCATTCATTCATAATTGTTTTGCTCCGCGCTTGTTTGATAGGGCTGAATCTGCCTTGTCCATAGTATTTTGAATGCAGTCCCATTTAAGATTAACGTCTGTGTCATTAAAACTGGTTTGTGTTAAGCTTTTTAAATTTTTGTTAATTTCTTCTTTTGTTTTTTGTCGCACTACTGGGTCTTTTTGTTAATAGAGGATTATGATCAGAGTGGATATCTGCTCCCGGATAAGTTTTTATTGATTTAACAGAGTTCTTATATCGTTTTTTAATAAGAATAAAATCGATTTGATTTCGTACTATACCTCTAATATCATCTGCTGGTGATTCCCACGTGTAGAGGCTTTGGTTTGGAAGTTTAAAAAAGGTGTTGGTAATTATCAAATGTTCCGTTTGACAAAATTCTACTAGCCGACTCCCCGCTCATTACGTTGTCCAAGTCCAAATTTTCTTACGCAGTTTTCAACTTCGCCCTGTCCCACTTTGGCGTTGAAGTCACCAAGTATGATTGTGGGCTCATGATTTTTTGTTGTTTGGAGTGCTTCTCTAAGTTCTTCATAAAACGTTTCAATTTCTTGATTACTCTTGTCTGCAGTAGGCGCATTGACTTGTTTAACATTAACTGCTGTTGGACTTCCTTGGAGCTTTAGCATCAGAACTCTGTCAGAAAGAGGTGTGAAACCGATTACTGATTTGTCTATCATTCTGTCAAGCCAACAGAATTAAAAATTCAACTCACGAGTATGAGACACGACAGAGGGAATTGATGGAGGACGTTATTAATTTAGCTACAGAACCAACAATAATTATGACGCTGAGGGTTTCAAGATGGTCCAACATAGAAGAAGGCGGACATTAACAAAGTTCGGCTCAAATAATTCGGAATGTCAGATCACTGCAGTAGAGAGCCGACGAGATATCTTCGTTTCACGGCTACATCCTGATACGTCAAAAGATCAAATTATTTTGCATCTAAAAGAGAAAAATATAGTACCCTTAGATATTGAAAAGCTAAACACCAAATCTGATCAGATTGCTGCCATTAAAATAACTGTATCTTACAATGCATCTAAGGTCATTCAAGAATCGGAAGTATGGCCGAAGTATACGATTATAAGACCATACGACAAGCCAAGTCGGAGGTCGGCCTTGGACAACAGGGAGGAAACCACAGAATAATCATAAATAAATAATAACAATAAATTGAAAGTTATCTTCAGGGTTGCTCAGTTAGTCACGATATACTGTGCATGAGTGAAAACTGGTTGTTGTCTCACGAGATAAACTCTTTGAAAATTGCCAACTACAGAATGGGTTCCTCTTATCGCAGATCCTCGCAGATTCACGGTGGTACCCTGATCTTGTGTAAACCCAACATTGATTTCGTAGAACGCACCGATATTTCATCACTGAGTATCGAAAAGGTATGTAAAATCTCTGCTTTGGAAATTCCTAAAAATAATATAATAGTTATCACCATCTACAGACATCTCTGATATAAATAATTTTTTCCAAGTAATGACTAACACTTTTACAGAAGTTATGTAATAAATGCGGTGGTGTCATAATTAATGGCGATTTCAATATCGCCTTTCATTCTAATCATGCAAATAACTTTAATTTCACTAATCTGCTAAAATTCTTTAATTACATTCCATGCATCCATGACAGCACAAGGGGTCGTAACTGTATTGATAACATCCTTATTAACTTTCATAATAATAATACTTTCTCAGCGGCTGTCTTGGATCTGAAAATGTCGGATCACAGGGCAGTATCCATTGATGTAAATATAACCAAGTTAAAACCAATGTTTGAGCATAAATTAATTACTTCAATAACCGACAATGGTCTAAACCAGAGATAAAATACAAAAGAGAGATTGCCGAAGCAATGATATTGTTTTGAGACAGTTTTCACTAGCGCCACCAGTATCCTAAAGAAGAATTACATATGGGTTGATCGGTATTAGAGATAAATGTTTTTGTGTTTATGAGCCGGTAATGTTAATTATTTCCTTACCGACTGTAAGGCGCCATATTCAAAATTATTGTTTTATTTAAGCCGTGATCCGAAATTATTGAATTTGCTATTTTTAATGCATTTTCATTCCGAAACAATTTTTTTGACGAACTTTGCACGTAAAATCTGCCAAAAATTATGTGTCTGAATGAAAATTCAGTAAAAATTGCAAATTCAATAATTTCCGAATACGGTTTAATTAAAATTTGCATATAATTTTTCCGTTTTTGCCATTATTTAAAATATATTCGATTATTTTTTGTTCCTATAGAAAAATGAAGGCATTTATGTTATTACAAACGCAACTTTTAGAGCTTAGCCAAGAACGTAGATGGAAAGAGTAGGTACCTAGAAAAGAAATTTTTTAGGAGCAAAGTGCCCAGTTAATATAGGGACATTTAAATATTTAAAAGCGTTTTATGCAGATTTATGTAATTTTGCCGAAAGTTTTGTGTTGCCACTTTATAACATTATAACGTATAATTTAATTTCTAAGCACAAATTAGGTGTTAAACATCAGACGTTCTTTTAAGGAAGATTGTTCCCTTTTTATATTATAAAATAGAGAAGTTTATTAATCTTAAATAAAACACATTATAGTTTTATTATAATATATAATATATATAATATAATATTTATTTTAATCTAAACCTCAAAAACCGAAAAATTTAAATGTGGATTAGCCCTTAGAGCAATGGTTCCCAACCGGCTCAGCTGGTCAACCCCCCGCCCCGCCCGCCCCCCAAAGGGATTGCAATGGTTCTTTTGGGAGGTCACCGAGAGTACGGGGGACATACACTATAAGCTTAAAATTATGTAGATGCTTAAATTACATCCATAAAATATTCTTTCAATATTACGAGGTGCCTAATCCCAATGTAGGAACCCGCGCAAAAATACAACAAGTGGCGTGGCCACTCGTGCCTGGGCACGCGCGAGGCCCTTCGGGCCTCGTTTGTGTGACCTCCTAGCCTTGTGCCACGCTCCTATCCGTACCGTAACCTATAATTAGAAAGCCCTTATAATTAGATTTACCAATCGCTAGTCTAATTTTACCGTGATAAATTTCTAATTGGTTGCCATGGTAACCGACTTGTCAGCGTCAATCGTTATTTTTTTTAACTTTATCTAAATACCAAATATCAAATCTCTAAGTCGTACGATTGACGAATCATGACGATTATTTACTTTTTTTTTGGTTACCATAGCAACCAATTGTTTAGTATGAAATTATGCTTCATAAAGAATCCTAAGTACCATACTATATATTTTATTAGTGATATACATATTATTAATTGGTTGCCATGGTAATCGACTTGTCAACGTCAATCGTTATTTTTTTTAAATCTTTACCTACATATCAAATATCAATTCTCTAAGTCGCATGATTGACGAATTAAGATGATTTTTTACTTTTTTTGGTTACCATGGCAACCAATTTTTTAGTATCAATTTAGGCTTCATAAACAATCCTAAGTACCATACTATATCTTTTATTATTAATTGGTTGCTATGGTAACCATGTTGTCAACAAAAAATGCTAACATACTTTCACCTCTACTTATAAATTGACATCGATAAAAGAAAAGTTGGTCCTTGTTTACACGTACAAAAATGCCAAAAAAACGTTCACTTGTCCTGTTTTCACACCCTGTATCGTAACCAAAATCAATAGATTTCGAGGGTTCGTGGACCTCTACCTAAAGTGACCATAATTCTAAGACCTCAATGCAGGACATTACATATTAATTGTGAAAAGAGGTGCCAAATTTTTTTTGGTAGTATGTTTTAGCACCTTCGCCATTTTATTAAAAAAAAGCATAACGGGTGACTGACAGACGAATTTTACTAGCGTCTAGTGAGGTCCTTGTCACGGATAGTCCTGACCAATCAAAAGCAAGACGCTAGGGTATATCGGAATTTTTACGATCTAGCGAAACTCCTACAACGCCTCGCGGTGGTGTAATAGGCAGAGTGCTTGCATGTCATTCCTGCGCTGCGGGTTCGATTCCCGCTGGTCGCGAGAGATGTTTTGTTTACCTTTTTTTAAGGTTATGTTTGTTTTTATTTACTTACTTTTTTTTGCTAATTTTGGGTTAGCCTTGGGTTAGTTTTGGTTAGCTCTTGTTGATTGAGCCCCCGTAGCGAGCGAAGGGCCATGCTTGAACGCAGAACGCTAGCGTCATGCTTTTGATTGGTTAGGACTATCCGTGACTTGGACCGCGCTAGCGTCTAGTCGAATTTTGTACTGGCAAGGTTGGATTTCTATGGTACGTTTGCAACATCAGATGAATCAGAGCTGCCTGAAACCTAGAAGTTTTTGAGAGTGAGTTCAGCATATTGTCAGAAAATGATATAACAATAGGTTTGTTCTAGCAGCGATTTCAAACTATCCGGAGTTTGCGCATAACGATATAAGCGTCGCTTATATCGCTATGCGCAAACTCCGGATGGTTTGCAACCGTTTGAAATCGCTGCTAGAACAAACCTAATTTAATTAAAAAATCAATCATTCAAACAGATAGTTTTCAAATTCTAATACATTTACAAAAAACATTTAACATTTAACTTAAAATAACGAATAAAACTTTTAATATTGTATGGTTTTAGGAATATAATAAAAATTTGCATTTCTAACTATTGGCGCGAAACAAGGAGAATTGGTGCTCATAAAAAACAAACGAATGACTTTTGCGACGTCGCATACCGAAACACCAGACTCAGACCAACCATTACCTCCTATAATTAGACCAACTTGGCCAATGCCGACTATAGCCGTATTCGATTCACTACTTTGGATCGATTCAGATCGATCTAACTGAACTTTATTGAACTGATTCGTGTTCGATTGTAAAAATATCACTTTGCCCCCATTACCTAAAAAGTGATCCAGGTCACCTGTAAGTGAACCGAAAATGGACCGGGATCACTTAGATCGGTTCAGTAGTTCAGGTAAAAGATGGCATTTAAATTTCAATTGTCAAACGGCTTTTTTTATTTGCTTTCGTAATTTCATTTGACCTTGGCTCACTGAACTGAAATATCAGTTTCAGTTCATTTTGAACTGATCTCGAGTCTCAATCGAATACGGCTTATGACACACGACCAGGAATGAGCAAAAATAGTAATGGGGTGATATTTGTGATTCTCATTTTTTGCATTAATATAGTATAGTATAAACAATTAGCTTTTTGTAGTCATTTTGTGTAAACAATTAGCTTTTGTAGACACTTTGTGTATATCGCATACCACAAAAGATAATTGCAGGACATTTTGCAGGACGTTTGCTTCCGCTGGACAGAGTCTATGAATGCTTGACTGTCCTGCTCAATGCAGGACGTCTGGTCACTTTACCTCTACCTATATGCCAAATTTCAAGTCGCTATCTTCAAAATTGCGACCTGTAATTGCCAATAAACCGTAACTTGTCCTGTTTTCACACCCTGTATATTAACCGATCGGAACCAATATAAATAGGCTTCGCGGGTTTGTGGACCTCTACCTCTGTGCCAAATGTCAAGTCGCTATCTTCAAAATTGCGACCTGTAAATGCCAAAAAAACGGTAACTTTTCCTGTTTTCACACCCTGTATATTAACCGATCGTAACCAAAATCAATAAAATTCGAGGGTTTGTGGACCTCTAACTCGGTGCCAAATTTCAAATCGCCATCTTCAAAATTGCGACCTGTAATGCCAAAAAACGGTAACTTTTTCTGTTTTCACACCCTGTATATTCATCGTAACCAAACTCAATAGGCGTCGAGGGTTTATGGACCTCTACCTCTATGCCAAATTTCAATTCGCTATCTTCAAAATTGCGACCTGTAAATGCCAAAAAACCGTAACTTGTCGTGTTTTCACACCCTGTATATTATCCGATCGTAACCAAAATTATTACGCTTCGAGGGTTTGTTGACCTCTACCTATATGCCAAATTTCAGGTCGATATCCTCAAAATTCCGACCTGTACATGCCAAAAAACGGTAGCTTGTCCTGTTTTCACACCCTGTATAACAATTAGAGCAAAATAGCAAAGGAACAAAAATACGTGTCTTACCGAATACTTTCATTTGACATAAAAGAAGATAATTTTATTCTTATTTACAAGGACAAAAATGCCAAAAAACGGACACTTGTCCTGTTTTCACACCCTGTATAACAATTCGAGCAAAGAGCAAATAGAGAAAATACGTGTCAGACCGAATACTTTCATTTGACATAAAAAAAAAGAAAAGTTGGTCCTTGTTTGCACGGTCAAAAATGCCAAAAAACGGTAACTTGTCCTGTTTTCACACCCTGTATATTAACCGATCATATCCAAAATCAATAGGTTCCGAGGGTTCGTGGACCTCTACCTCTATGCCAAATTTCAAGTCGCTATCTTCAAAATTGCGACCTGTAATCGATTTCATAGCATACACACAAACAGGCTAAAAGGCCGTTATAAAGCCCTATAGAAAGCCCTATATTATAGAATATTTCCCTCATGTATAAAAAATCCCATTAAAGGAGTGCAATTCTCGGAAAATTACAGCGATAATTGCACTGTAGAAACCGAAAGAGCACAGCGATAATTGCATCGTACGTATCTATGGTAATTCCATTGAAGATTTGACAGCGACAATTTATAAATAACGTCAAAGTCTAGTGAATATATAGGTATTATTAAAAATGTCTCGTGTCGGATTAAAAAAAATCGTTTTTTTTGCATCTCTGTACTTTGTTTACAGTTACATCTACGTTTTTGTATTAAAAAAAGAATAAAAATGTATTTTTTTAAAACCATGTCCTAATTCGGGAAATATTCCCCCGAATTACACTCGTGCATCAAAATAACCAGAAAATTTTGCATTCGAGCGTGTTGTCTTAGAAAAACTGCATTCGGTCATTTTCATATTTTGCAAAAAGAGCCCTCCACCTTCGGTGTCGGGCTCTTTCTCCAAAATATGAAAATGAACTCATGCAGTTTTTAGACAACACGCTGTCATGCAAAATTATCGGTAATTTTGGTGCACTTGTGCAATTACTTCCGATAAGGGCTTTCTAATAAACGCCAGCCAATTTAGATAAATGGAATTTTGTAATTTTCGTCTCCTGACACGCGTCATTATCGAATAATAGTCGGCACGCGGTGCAGAAATGAATTGCAATAGAAAAACTTGTGTGGAGAGTGCACCGATGATGGAGCACCAGAGATGCTTGGATCGAGGTCGAGTTTTCAGTCAACAGTTAAAAAACTTACATCCCAAGCAGAGGGATTACATTGCATGGTTTGGCTTGCCCTTGCAAGAAGTACTTGACTCTTTGATTACCCTTGTTAATTACATAAAATCGAGTCTTCTTAATAGCCATCTGTTCAAAGAACTATACCAAGCTCTTGAATCTGAAATTCATCGTTATTTTTCTGAGCAGCATAAGTCGGAAACTCATTTCATGCATCTGTGGATGTTGAAAACATTCCCGATTAAGGGCGGGGTGAATTTTTGGAGCTTCGAAATGATTCCTCTGCGTGTGATATATTTAAGGAAAATCGTTGATTCAATTTTGGTTTTAGAACACCAAACGACGCATAGATGCGTCATTCGTGTCCTAAAGTCTCCATGGTGTCTTTTCGAAGATTAGTGTCATTTTTGCTTCTATCTCTGTGAAAGTGGATTTTCAACTATTCGGCAGACTGAGATAGAAGCCGGGAATAAGTTAAATATTTAAAATGATATAAGATTGTTAGGCATATGCAAACTCAGTCATCACATTAAATATACTTAATATTTATTAAAAAATATCACTTTTGGTAAATCCTACAATATATTTCTTCGAACAGTTGTTTCGGGATGAGTGGGGGTAACTACCTGTCCCTATGCTGTATGTTTAAGTAAAAACATTTGATAAATCCAAGGTAGTCAAATTATTATAGTAGCAATGGCAAGGTGGGAAACCATGTAATAGATATTGACAAATTTTGGCAAAATTTGGGCGTAGTCTCCAAAATTGTGCATAGTTTAGAAAATGTAAAACGAGCCGCGAATAAAGAAGAGGTTGGGTTATGTTGGGATTTGGTTTTGATAACGAAATCAAACAAGAATATTTAGGTTTAACCAAGCTTTGCAGGAATCAAAATTATTTTCAATATAAAAATAACTATTACCAAAAACTTGAAGGCATGACAATGGCCAACTGTTTATCACCGTTCTTAGGTAGGTAATCTTTTCATAAGTAAATTTGAAAATGAAATCAGTCAGGAGTTCAATTATTTTCCAAGGTTATGGTACAGGTAAGTAAATGACATTTTTGCGATTTTTGAGACGAAAACTTCTAATATCCAAGATTTTGTAACAAACAACAGCTGCTTCCGCACCATTATATTTATTTATGAAGTCGAGAACAATGGTCAATAACCATTTTTGGATAGTTTAGTAATTATAAATAGTAACACACTGAAATTTAACATTTATAGAAAAAGTACTGCCACTAACTGATGTATTTCTAATGACTCCTTTCATGTGACCAACACAAAATGGCTAGCTTTCATCTTTTAGTATAGCGTATGGTTAACTTTCCTCTCAGCAGAGAACGATTTAATAATGAAAAGGAGACAATTAAGAATATAGCAAAAGTTAATGGTTTCAATGCTAACTTAATAAATATATTATTTTACTTCTTTCGTTAATCAGGATGAAAATACAAAATATGTCTCAATACCATATACTCCTCATTATACTCCGCTCCAAAAAGTTCTTAGGTTTAAAATTAGTATAGCAAACTCAGTTTAACATTAAGAAAGTATTAAGTAGTCCAACGACGAAATTGACATATTGGAACAAAGTGGAATTTATGAAATTGGATACATGGATTGTAACTAAAAATATGTTGGGCAAACTAGAAGATGTATATAAACGAGATCAAAGAACACCTAACTCATTTAAAGTATGGTAGAGCAGAAAAATTAAGTGTTGTCGAGCATGTTTTTGATACTGATCATAGAATAACCATTCAGAATTTAACATTAATTCATAATGTATTCATACGACAGTATGAAAGTTATTAAATGTAAGAATAGTTTAAATAGAGATAAAAGGCCTATTCCGTACAATCCATTGTACTGGTTGATTGAGCATGACCACTAGGATTCCAGGATTGGTTCTTTTATAAAATGGAGTTTCGCAGATTTTAAGTTTAGCTTTAATCATCTCCTGATGATTAAAGCTAAACGCAACGCGTCGAATGCAAAATTATTTTTCGGTATTGTGGATAAAACTGTGTTTTAGGTCATTTGACAAGCTTAACATTATACATAGATCAAGTAGATTAGTAGATATAATGTTTGTTTGTTCTATTTGTTTAATTATAATGTATATTTCTTGATACCTGTTTTAATTAAAAAAGAAAAAGTTCTATGTTATTAAAAAATATAAGCTTTTATTTCTCGTTTTATTCTGTGTAAATGTATCACTGAGAGTGGTCATGTGTGCTGTTGAATGTACTAAAAAAAAATCTGATTGTAAACTCTTGCCACAATCGGCTAAAGCGTAAAAATCCATATCCTAAAAAAACATTAATAATAACGTGAATCATTCAAAGTTACCTTTAATTAATCATCCAAAACTTCATTTACTAGATTATCCATCAAAATAAAACAAACTATTGAGTTAAATCTAAAATTTGCGTATATATTGCCGTTGTTACCATTATAATTTAAAGGGCTAACTCTCTTTGTGACGTCAATGCGCAGACAGAGACGATTTTGAAACCGCTGAGTATCCTACCTTCCCTGTTATTGTATCATGGGTGTTAGCAGTTAGCACTGTCACCACCTAAACTTGATGGGCATCGAACTCCCATGAAATTTTGGTACTTTGTTCACTGTGTGCATAGCATTATATATTGTTTGTTCGTTTTTGGTTTGACTTATTCCGTTCGTTGTGCTATGCATTGTGCGGCTTAAATTAGTGTTATTTGTTATTTTATTTTTGTGTTTAATATCAAGTATTTGAGAACTAGATCCTTGTAACAATTTATGGTAGCCTAAACATGAGATAACCAAAAAAGTAATAGATTCTTTTTCCTTTGGAAATAATAATAGAAAGTACACGATTGTAATAGATCTATTACTATTGTAATAGGGGTGGCAACATTAGTCACCACGCCAGCGCGTCTCGTGGTGCTGTGGTTAGATTCTGTGCTTGTGAAGAGATGGCCCGCGTTCGCCTTTTTTATATTTTTTAAGGTTATGTTTGTTCCTTATTTTAAATTTGGGTTAGTTCTATTTGGTTGCGCCCCGGAGCGAGATGAGGGCATTGCATGAAGTGAAAAAGTTTCGCGCGCAAGCCCAGGTCTCGTCAGCCGGAAGGACTTGCCCGTTGGTTGATCCGCTCGCTCCGGGGGCGCAAGCAAACAAAACTAACCCAAACTAACCAAAGGCAATGCCCAAAATCAAGAAAAAATAACTTTGAAAGTATATGAATTAGCACGTATGCATGCGCGAAGGCTCAAAACTGTAGTAGGTAGACGGGAATGACCTAAATTAGGTAGTGTGTAAAAAGTGTGTATTTGTGAAACTAAAAGCGTGTAAAAGCGTGCAATTTGAACAGCCCATCGTGTAATTTCACAAATTCAGATCGGCAACACTGGTTAACTGCCACATTCCATATTGTGCATTCGTACGCGGCATGCAATTTTACACAGTGGCGTGCTTAATTAAATGCGATTAAGTAAAGGGCGTTTTTACAACACCCCCTCCACTAGACGAGAGCTGGGCCGAATGGTTTATTGGAAATTTTGAAAAATATTTAAAAAATACAATTACGGCCAGCTTGAGATATGCATTTAATGTTTATTGTAGGTTTTGGAAATGGGGTAAGATATCGTCCCAGGTTTCGGACTTTAACCTGTAGAGTTTTCCCCAAAATTGGCTTCCTACATTTAATTTGCCCTTAGGCTTTAACTTTGTGTTATACCAGAATCTAGAATAGTTTGCTGTGCTTTCCAGGTTAAGCCTGGTTGATGCACTTAATGGTCCCTGTGGGATTGGAGCCTCGACAGGGGATAGCTGTGTCTCTAGAGGTTCTTCCTCCGGTAGTAAGGTGGTGGCGAGCGTCCTTGTCTTCGCTTCCAATATCTGGGACAATCTGTCGAAACTCTGGATAGCTGTCTTGCGGGCTTGCCTCACAAGCAGACTTCCAGGATTGATTATATTGTCAAGTTTTAGAACTTCCCTCGTTATCATTTCCTCCAGATAACGATACTGCTTATTCTTCAGTCCTCCATTGAAGGCCTCCACCTGTCGCTGTAGACGCTCGGCATTGTGTGCTAGCGCAAGGATGCTGGCCAACGCGTCTAGGGCTTCTGGGCTTTGGTCTGCTGGAGCCGAGGCTTCCAAGACCACTCGTGGCTCTTTGAGTATCCGTGATGGTTCTTCTTTTTCACGGTTATCTTGAATTTGATTTCGAGGATTTTGGTCTACTTCTACAAGGGAACCCATCTGGAATTGATACTTTCGGGTTTTTGTGTCCGGGATCATCCGGCTTGAGCGGTCCGGGGTTATCCGGCCTGGTTTGTTTTTATCCTCCCTCCCGGGTGGTACCAGCCGGTCATTATCCGGTCTCACGGTGTATGGGGTGATCTTGGGTTTACGTTCAGGTTTCGCTGGGGCCACTTTGTTGTGGGCTGCCCAGTAGACAGTTTGCCTGTAATCGTGTCCTAGCTCGGCGCATTTCCGAACGTAGTCTAGAACTACATTCTCCTGTTCTAGAAATGGGCCTCCCAAGATCATGTCGTTCCCGAGGTCTTTGACAACTAAGCAGGGAACTTGATAGTGCCCTGCTCCGATACTGACACTTATCTTCACCTCTCCTATCACTTGAGCGCGGGATTCTGCGCACGCTAACTCAAGGGTTTTATGTTCGTTTCTCTGACACCTTTTCGCGGGGCAATCCGATCTGCAATCAGATTGACATCAGCCCCGGTGTCGATTAGAGCTTTGTAGGATGTGTTTTCGTACTGCAGGGTTATGTGAGGCCTACCAGAAACAGCCGAGCAGTTAGAGGCTATTCCGGTGTACACAGGGTCGACATCGCGCAAGGTTTGACCCTTCCGGCTACGTCGGCCCGACGATAGTTCTTCTGAACTAGTATCGGATGCTCTACTACCTCGTGTGCTTCTCTTGGCCTTTTTATCCCTCTTAACCTCGCTGATTTTCACGCCTTTTGGTTTAGGAGGGGCCTCGATTGCTCGATTTGGGCAATAGCGAGTCCCGTGCTCTCCGCGGCATAACCTGCATGTGTATTTGTCTTGTTTTCTATTCAGGTTTAGTCGATCATCCTGAGGGTGTCGATCCTGGTTCCTGTCACCTTGCCAGTTTCGATGGGTCTGCTGGTTCCCATTCAGGTTTGGTCTATCATCCTGCTGAGGGTGTCGATCCTGGTTCCTGTGGCCTTGCCAGTTTTGAAGGGTCTGCTGGTTCCCATTCAGGTTTGGTCGATCCTGCTGAGGACGTCGATCCTGGTTCCTGTGATCTTGCCAGTTTTGATGGGTCTGCTGGTTCCCATTCAGTTTTGGTCGATCCTGCTGAGGACGTCGATCCTGGTTCCTGTGACCTTGCCAGTTTTGATGGGTCTGCTGGTTCCCATTCAGGTTTGGTCGATCCTCCTGAGGGCGTCGAACCTGGTTCCTGTGACCTTGCCAGTTTTGATGGGTTTGCTGGTTCCCGTTACTTTGAATTGCCGGGCGGGGTGGCTTGTTAATTGCTAGTTGTTGTTGTTGTTGTTGTTGGGGTTGAACCTGCAATTGCTGCCTTCCTGGGGGAAGTGCTGGCCTTCTTGTGATGCGACTTTCTTCTAAAAGATCGCTTTCAAGGGCATTTGCTAATTGCAGGAGTTCCTGCAGATCAACTATATTGCTTGTTCTTAGTCGTGATCTCAGCGCTGGTGTGAGCTGGCTGATGATTAGGGTAATCAGCTCAAACTCGGATCCATCAGGGCATACTCTACGGAAGAGCGCACGTTTCTGTAGAATAAAAGCTTCTACGGGCTCTGAGACATGCTGCCGTTTGCCGTACAGCATGCTTTTTATGTCGTTTAATATCTGATAACTATTAAACTTCAAAAACGCGTTTGGAGTCTTAAGGTTTCTAAGAACACGGATCCGTACGAATTTTAACAAGGATCGCACAAAAATCGTCTTTTGAGGGCGTCGGACGCTATTCGCGAGTTTTTGGCATCGATTACCTTAAGAGGGGTCGTACGGAAGTTGCTCGAGGAGGGCTTTTAAAAAATCGTGGTTTCTTAGGGATTTTTGGGGGTGTTTGCTATGTATTATATGCCAATCCCTGGCAACTTGTCAGATGCTGCTCGACAGTTTTCTGACAGAGGTTTTGTGTAATTCAGGGGGGTCAGGGGGGACTTTTTGGGGATTTAATATGTGATTTGTGTATTTAGACCAAACTACTCCCCGGACACGACTCTCAGTTCAGAGACCGTGCTGGTTTTGTATGGTATACGAACTAGTGAAAAATAGCCTTTGATTCTTCTTTTGAGATAGCTCCAGTCGCAACAGTATAACGTCGCTATCTCCCGAACGAACTTGGCTAACTTATCACTCTTTGAACGCGCCCGAATTTTTTAGGTGAAGCCTTATTTTCTTTTTTCGGCTCCTATGCCTTTTCGCTTTTCACCCGTAGGCCGAGTAGGTAAAGTATGGGGGAGTCAGGGGGCTCTCCAGTTCTCGAAACCGAACTGGCCGTCGACGCGCTTTACTCTCGCCCAATGTTTAACTACGACTAGTATTGAGGACCAGAGAGGCACATACGTGAATGGAGGGAACCCAAACCAGTAGGCTGACTCAAGGTGCTCGCAACTAACCTTTTTCGCGGGTGTTGCTGTAGGGTGCGCACTACAGTTGAAGGTCTCGGTGAATTGTTGGTACTCGGCCGCTTGACAAGGCCTCTTCAAGTACTTAGCTTCTGTCTTCAAAAACTCGGAAAAACTCAATAAATTCGGTAGAAGGCTGATTCGGTACCAGTTGAGAGTGCTGGTCCTACAATGCCTTTTCCTTTGCTTCAGGGCCCTTTGCGCTCGTCCGTGAGCTTTCTACAGCCCTATCTTTTTCGAAAGTCTCTAGTGGCCAAAAATGCCGAAAAATCTCATAAATTCTTTAGAGATATGGGGCTAGGGGCTAAATGGATGAGTTGCTCGTCCATTTAGGATTCTTGAAAATCCACGTTGACGCTGGCCTAAGGTGGTCTCTCACTTCTTTCCTTCTCGGGAGCTGAACGGCAACTTAACTTAAAACTTAATATTAATTCTAGCGACGCGCTTGCCGCTTACGGGCGGAAATTTCCACTCGATCGAGTCGGTGGGGATGTCGACGACGGTTGGCCAAACGGCTGATTCTAGAATTATGGAACGTTAACTGCCACATTCCATATTGTGCATTCGTACGCGGCATGCAATTTTATACAGTGGCGTGCTTAATTAAATGCGATTAAGTAAAGGGCGCTTTTAAAGTCCGTTCAAGTCTATTGCGCTGTTACGTCATATCATTCCATCTTTCTTTATGCAATGAACGTATGTACTAAATTGGTCCATCAAATTGGAATCTTTGATATCGATTTGTGTCAATGTCAAAATATCATAACGAAAATAACAGATTTAATTCATTTATTGATTTGTTGGTAGTTGGTTTGTGTTTTACGCTAATAATTGGTAATAAAAATCGTTTTGAGATGCCCCACCGGTTCAGTGAGAAAGAGCAAGCTTTAATTTTAAAATTAGTGCATTATTTCACATGCTGTAAGTAATATTTGTTTTCTATCTATTTGATAATACTAAAAAATTATATCTCTAGAAAAAATGTATTTTTGATGTGTAAACATCTTACGCGGCGATATGAGGACAAATCTCGGCAAATGAGACGGAAATGCGCAAACCAATTCTACCGCCAGGGCGGTATTATATACAATTTTGCCATTTAAAATCGTTTTTAAACGGATTTTAGACGATAAAAAGCATATTATTATTTTAAATTAAACGAACTGTCAAAAGTATTAATCAGATGCCCAGACGTTTAAAACAATAGCCGCGTTCATTTTTGTCATCTTTTTCCTCGATTTGCTCCAACATTTTGACAGGCACGTGACTTGGGTTTTCCTTTTAAATACACAGAACTCGTGACTGTCAAATTTTCAGAGCAAGTCGAGGAAAAAGATGACATAAACGAACGCGGCTAATATTGCCATAAGTATGTAAAATTGACAAAAACGGAACGTGCTGCGGAATAGAAATCAGGTACAGAGACATCTTTTGGCTAGTGGAAAAAATAACGTACGAGTCTATCTAAGACGTACGGATCTTTTCTTTTGACGTCAGAAATTCTGACGTAACAGCGCAATAGCCTTGAATGGACTTTACAACAACGGGTATCTAAATGAAAATAATTCATACAATTTTAAAACGTCTACTCCTATTTAAAAATAGACATGAGAGCCCCAGAAGAGGGCCGGTAATCTCATTTGGCGCCCAGGCCGATTTTAAGGCCCAGTCCGGCCCTGCGAATAAGGGGCTGTTAGGCTATTTAATATTGATGCTTTAAAAGATGAAACGAATTGAAAACAGTTTGGAATGGTATTTGCGGCACCAAATAGCCGCATGCCGGCAAAGGAATTTTCTAATGGGTCTTGATTCGGAGATCTGGTTTTTAAAAATTTAATGCCATTTTTTTGGCATTCTTTAAACAGCAGCATTGTGGCCCTTATGGTGGTAATCCAGCCACTTTTAAATGGTATTTTTGTTTTTTTCATTTTCATATCTTGTGAAATAAACCCATTCCGAAATATCCTTTACCATCGTGTTCCAAAGATGCCAATGTTTTGAAGTTTGCGAGAGACATCTACGGTACGGCTTTCCTTTTTCTGGCCTAACAGTTCTTCCATTAAAACCGTCAAAAAGGATATCTATGTCGTGAAAAAAGATTGCAGTATTGATCGCTTCTGCTGGCAGTTTATTGGGCTCAGTACCTATTAATGACTCAATTGCAACAGCTACTGTGTGACTCATTACTTTTGCAGCAACGGACACCTTCATTTTTAATCTTGGAAATTTATGGATATTTAGGTATGACTCCTTAATTTTATGAAGAGCTTGAAATCTGCGTTTCTTATCTATTCCAAAGACTTGTTT
>MU189476.1:8120-51384 GCA_016904865.1 Pissodes strobi | reverse complement strand
CGAGCAGCGGAGCTAGTGGCAGCAGCAGCGCCAACACCGGTAGCTGCACTACCTCAGGAGGAGTGGGGAAAGAGAGGAGACCAAGTCTCTACGGTTCCAACGGAAACCCGTCAGGAGGAACCAACACTCATTCGACGGACAATTCCGTGTTAACACCTCACGGAACAAGTGTGGGTACCAATAGCAACAACAGTATAGTGATCTCGAATAATCTAAATAACGCGCGTCCTACGGCACTAGTGCAGATTTTGTCTCGAACTGATCTGAACAATGCTAGTACCACCATGACCAACCACAATCGACAGCATAACGTGTCCCAACAAGGTACAAATGATGTTTAAAGTTGCATACACACTAGGCGAGCCGAACCTATAATTTAATAAAACAGGTCGCGAGCACAGTTTGATTGAATATTTTTCATGGTATGGTTAATAATCGCATGTCCTGTAATGTGGTCATGTGTAACATGTGTGGCCGAACGCGAATCCTTTATTAGTTTAAAAATATCGTGTTTATCTTTGCCAAATGAACGTTCTCTTATTTGAGAGTAACCCAGACATTAGTCGTGAGAAGCGAATTATATAGACTAAAGATGATTTTCAGATTTTCTTACATGGGTTTTGACGCTTCACATCTTTATTTACCCTGATTTGTCTACCTGTCATAGATGTAGATTGAAACCATATCAGGTGCCCCACTTTTATTTTGACAGATATTAAAGTATACTTACAACCTTATTTTAATCTAACTGAAAGTAGCTAGTCACTTTCAGTAAAGCTGAAAATTTTGAAAAAGTATATTGATTATTTTTTCAAATCGATTTAAAATTGATATAACTGCAGTGATTTGTTTTAATTTCTTAGGCAGCAATGGTAAAATGTGTAAAGTTTATTTTAAAATAAAAACTGTTTAACTGAAATAAACTTCATACATATGTCTTAATTTATTGTTAAAATAAATTTTAGTAAAGTGTATTTAAAATAGTACAATTTTCATAACTAATATTTTATTTAAGATCTGCAGTGACAACCAAAAAAATCAGTTTCTTAAAATCCTAATATGAATTTGGGAAAATATCATAATTCTAGTGTCTTAACTACCAAAAATGTGAACTATTGCGATAATTTTAATTCTCCATCGGTTATTAAATTTAAACTTCAGACTTCTATATAATTTTCTTCTCTAATAAAGACATCAAATACAAAATTCGTAATACTATTTAAACAAAAGTTGAATAGCAGTTCGTTGTTTATACAGAAAAACGTATTTAAACGGTTTATATATGTTTTTTTTCTCAAGTAAATCTTTTTTATTTTACAGTTTAGTTTACACCTGATAGTTAATATCCATTTTCAACTCAGATTAATTTAAGATGTTTTTCCATGGACTAAGAAATAAATAAAAAGTTTTTCCAACCGATTGATAAAATAGTATTTTATAGTTTTTGAGCCGAATCAAAATATCATATAAGCTATTGAGTAAAAATCGATTTCTTTTACATCGGTTTTGTAATTTTACACTGCCTACTTCTGCACACTGCTTCTTCTTAAATAGTACAGTAGTAAATATTCATTAAAATAAAATTGGTGGTAATATTTAAGAAGGCGAATATAGAAAAAAATATTTTAAACAACTTGTATGTTAGAATTAAAAGACATATTTACCTAGTTTATCTTAGCTAAATAATTTTTATATTAAGGTAAACTTTTAAAATTTTTATAAAGTTCATTGCTACGTTTAACTAAATTCAATTTGAGATTTTATTGGTCCCGGCCGCCTAAGGGAAATAAAAAATTACTATTACAGTATTTTGAGCTTTGGCGAAATGATAATAAAGATAATAATTAATTTGTTGACTGTAATTCTATAGCTTCTCAATAGGATTTTTAATTTAAATTTTCTGTTGACCTTTTTCTGGAAGTATTGATTACAAAATTGGTAATACTATTTAAAAATAATAAAAAAAAGACATTATGTAAAGAAGAAACACATATTTTAATAACCTGTTATTTTAAAAATTAAAAACAAAAACATGTTAAATTTCTTCCAGTTAAACATTTATTATATTTAAATAAAGTTTAAACACTTATTTTTATTATTCATGACCAATTTTGGGATTATGTGCGAAATTATTTTATTGAAAATGCTATTACAGAATTTTCAGCAGATTTAGTTATCTGGGCTTAAGCAAAATACTAATTAGTTTATTTAGTATATTCTATCATTTTTATAAATGTAGAATTTTCTTTTCTAAAAATCCTAAAGAATATGATCTATAAAATAAATGATACTATTAAAAATTTAATATAAAGGGGTTGTGTAAAGAAAAATTATATTTTAAAATATCTTTATTTTAAAATTTTAAACAATATGTTTAGTATATCTCAGTTAAAAATATATTTGTTTTTGTTATTCATAGCCAATTTAATTTGAGATTGTTAAGTAGAGAAATCGCTCTCATTCTTCCACCGATTTTAAAATTAAAAAGAGGGCCTTTCACAACATTTTAAGCTCAATCATGAATTAATTTATTAACTGTAAAATTCAAACTTCTGTAGAATTTTCTTCCCAAATTAGAGTAAAATTGAAGATACTACTTAGAAAAGTTTAATAAATAATTAATAATTTTATTTCAAAATTTAATAAGCATCATTTTCCAGCCCATTCTTAAATTAAATTAATTAAGTTTAAACATCCGACTTCTGGAAAAAAATGTATCTAAGATTATTAAAGATTATTAATTAATAAAATTGTGATATATAAGGTAGTAATATATATAATAAACATTATAACGTCGTAATTTATATAATAAACATTATTTATCAAAAGGTTTTCTTATAAATTTAAAAAACCATGCTTGCTTTGTCTTAGTTAAACAATTTTTATATCAAGCTACATGTTAAACACTTTGTTTGTTATTCATTCATTTTCGATTTTACTTTTCGTTGCCACCCTGGAAGCAACAAAAGCACAATAATTGATTCCTTATTTCTTAACCGAATTAAAAAATAAAAATAGGGGCTTTTAAAGAATCAAAATGTTAATTAATTTATCAACTATAATTATTCTGCATTTTCCAATCAGTTTTCTAATTTAAATGCTCGATCACTTCAGAATGTTCTTCTTTAACAAGGATTATTCATTATATTTGAAAAGGGTTAACATAAAGTCTTAATGTATAGTATTTTTATAAATTTAAATTGACAAGCTTAATTTCCCTTAGTTAAAAAAATATTCCTGTCAAAATATTAATTTATTTATTTTTCAACTGGTTTTCATATATTTTTTTCTTAACTAAGTATAACAAAATTGGTAATACTTATTCATTTTTTTTATTTTTTTTTAAATAAAAAAAAAGATGATTAGTTTGAGTTATTAGTTATTTTAATTTTTATTTTAAAATAGATTGCTTTGTTTATTCATGGCTAACTTTAAGTTTTGTTTGCGGTTTCATTCTTCATTGGCAATTAAGGAATGCACCAAGATTTGTGATAGTTCTGTCCTTTTCGACCGATTTGAAAATTAAGAAGACAGGCTTTTACAAAAATGTGTGCTCAATCAAAATATTAAATAACTTTTGCCTATAATTCTGTAATTTTTCAATCAGTTATTTAAATTTAAACTTCGGCTTCTGCAGAATTGTCTTATAAAACGTGTTATTTATTATAAAATTGTATAGCTCTTAGTGAAGAAAAAACATGTTTAGTGTGTTTCAGTTAAACATTTTGTATTTTAGAGTGAGATTGTGTTGTTCATAGTTAAAATTGAATTTAATTTGAGATTTTATTTTTCATCGCCTGCCTAAGGAAAAAAATTCTCGCAGATTTCGTCATTATTATAAAGGCTTATTTGAGGAGATTTTTATTTGAAAAATTAAAAATCAACATTTTGTGTTTTTCGTATGCATTGTCAACTTTGGGTGTAATTTGTTAGTTTATTTTCAAAATGAGCGATAGCTTGGACTAGCAGAATTTTGGGCTTAAACAACTTATTAATTAAGAGCTTAGTGCTTTATTTAAGTTAATTATGATGACATAAGTTTGGGTTGAGCCGGAAGTTCGTGAACTGTCAAATATACCTAACTTTAAAGTAACTACTATCTTCAAAGGTAAAGAAGAAAGTTAAAAATATATATGATCAGATCAAAATAAGACTGAAATTTTACATAAAGGAGCGGCTCTCTGATGCGGATTAACTAAAAAATAGCATTCTTAAACGATTCCAACTCTCTTGGACCAAAAACTAATTTGGGGAGGGTGGCCACGGACTAAGTAAATAGCAAATTGTTTAATTGTTTTGAAGAGTGCTTGCGGGCCTCTTCGAACTACATGACATCACGTGTTACATTACAGGCTCAGCTCATCTAGTGTACATGCATCTTAAAGCAGTTCATTGTTTTGCGTCTTCTTCATAGTTTTGTTTTGCTTCTCTTTTTAACTGTCATGTAAGTTACAATTTACGTTCAATTTCTGTACCTCTACTGTCTTTCGTCTTCTTTTTTACTTCTTAAATACACCAAATCACACTAGCAACATAGCACGCAGCTCGATAGGAAAGTTTTAGCTAATATGAGGCCATAATTACCAGTTTTAAAACATTGCGACACTGAGTGAATCTTTCTGAAAGAGCTTGAAACTTCGCCAAGGTATAGAAATGTTATTAACTTAAATAAAACTCATATTAGTTAATAAAATAAATTAGAAAAGTAATTTTAGAAACACTCCGTGTGAAGTTATAAAATTTGTGCAGTCTTCTTGTCAGTAAAATCAATAAAAATTGGTGCTTATAAACTAAATTTAAATTGAAGTTAGGCACCCAAATTATTGTCATAATTTTAGTGGATATATGTGACTTAACAATTATCTGTATAAGAATATTTAAAATTATGAGTATTGCTAGCAAATATTTTTGGTTTTTAAATCAATCGACTCAATTTCTACTTTTCTTAATAAGTGATCTGCACACATTCTTATACCTAGATTTTAAACAGTATAAATGGCAATACTGTATTATTTTAGAAGAATAGTTTATACCAAAATTTCACTCAGAAAAATGGTATGATATATCTGTATGGATCCGCCTAAAAATATCAATTAATAGTTTATTTCATTCTTGCCAGCTAATTTAAATAATCCTCATGATCAATTGCCAATGTACAAATCAGGACTTTTTGTCAGACCCTGTATAGTTTTTTGGGCTATTTAAAATCACTACATACTATAAAAATATATTTTACTACAGAAATTTCGCTTACATTCTTAAGCTGAAAGATGATTTTATTTGAAGTAAACAGAGATAATTAAAAAAAAAATTAAAAATATGCAAAACATATTTTAGGCACAAACTTATGAAAGCATAGAGAAGCCACACTCACTTTATTCCAGAAATTATGCTTTCAGACGAAGTCTGAATACAAGCTTTTTCTCTCAATTCAGAGTAGTAAATTTTGAAGTAAAAGAACATCACATATATATTTTTAAATGGGATAATACATATCCAACGATGTGAGAAGCAAACCTCTCTGGTTACAAGCAGAGGCAAAATATTTAAAATTCATAAAAAGTTGCAAAATTTACACGGTAATTAAAGTTATAATAAACATTTTAATATCTCACCGCATTTGTTGCTAATTTATATGTCAAGCAGTGCTGCTTCAAAAATAAATCACATCCATGTGTGTTCCTGTCTTATAAGACGTGAGTATTACAATATTAGCTTCATGCTCTTGTGGATCTAACATTACTGGCACAAGTAGATAAATATAGTTACATGTCTTAGTATAAAATGTGTTGGTCTGTTAGTATAGTCTAAAATGACATGTTATAACTACTTACCATTGATCAAGAACTATCACGGGCCACTTTGATCATATAGTTACTAAACGTTATCTTCACGATTCATTTTGAGGTTGATCATCTAATACACCTTCATTTTTCTGGAGGCAAGGTCTGTCCATAGCTTAAATATTTGAATGGCGTATTTTTCACCTTCAAGATGTGAATAATTGAAGAGCCGATTCTGGATCAATAAACAATTATCATTATTATCACTCGCCATAAATTTACAAATAGGACGTCGCATTAAAGTGCAGAAAAATTATATTACAGGAAATCATTTAAACATTCAATACCGTTCAACATTTATTATTTTAACAAAATGTATGAATTATAACAAACAACCAATAAATTTAAAAAATGCCTTAAAATATGTTTGGAACAGCGCTCATGCTTTTACTAACTGTGGAGTGCTATGGTGGTGCCCGCATTGTCGCCTTCCTTCTCTGGCATGCATGCCTCTTTTAAGTGGTACCCGTGTTGTGGAACTGTACTAACGCTTCAGCTTTCCCTTATTTGCCCTATGCTCAAAAATCAACGAAACTGCAATTTTTAATAGTGACCTCTATTTCAAGCAAATATTCCATTTTTAAGATCAGTGACAGTGAGAGTAGTCAACCAAGAGTGACACATCGTTTTTTAACGAATAAAATATCTGGATAGAAAACTGTTCTAACACAAATTAGTACACATACGATTTTTGAATTACTTACACTATTATATAGATGATATTGTTACACGTGCCAATGAAACGATCTTGCTAGCAGATATTAATCAGCCTTTATTAACAGTCTCAACCTTCTATGTAATATTTGAAACGTACTAACGTTTTTAAGGGCGATTAAATAAGTATCTACATAAACACGTTTCTAATCCAATATTCAAAAGGTCCGTTTAAAATTGCAGTGCTGGAATTTTTAACAAGGGCGTGAATTGATGGTGACGGTCCGATTTTACTTTTCAGTTGCAGCGAGGTTGGAACTCCCAGAGCTGTACCAACGTCAATCGAGCATGTCGCACGCCTGTACCCACGTCTACGTCGGCCAACACGGCTGCTACTCTGTGTCGCCCCCTACGTCCCACAGATACCGTTCCTTCTCCCGACCTAGAAGTCCCTAACACTTCAACGCTTCCCTACATTCGCAATTTCTATAAAAATTCCACGGTTAACCCTAACATCCCTAAATCTGTTTCTACTTGGGGTCCTCTGCACAAACCCTTACACTGGAAGGTTCGTAACATTAACTCTGCTTTGTAGTTTTTCTATCTATTAAACGCATGATTTGTTATGTTATACTGTAGATACCTATATAACCACAACTAGAGCACCTATTTATTTTATTTTCTATTTATTGATTGGTTGGCAGAGAGTTAAACATCTAGTAAAACAACAAGTTCCCTATCAATAATAAGAACTTATTAGTCGCAAAAATCGGTCCAGAAAACGACCACTGGTTTAGACTAGATCCTGGGTCGGTCATCAGTCTGATGTATTGCATCGTTAGTCTGACGCAAACTTGTGGCTAAAGAGCATTCATAAATGGCTTTAAGAGATTTCACTTGACTGTTTCCTGGCCATGAATTTAGGATGCGCTGAGCAGGGCTTGCGATCACTACTTATGCAATGAACACATACAGCTCGTATCAATGCTCTGGTTAAAATATAAAGTGTCCTTATATTATTATATACCATAGTACGAGGCTCCAAAGAAAACCAAGCGGGGTCTACAGTTGATGTATAAAAAGTGTTCGAAACCCTTTAAATCAGGAGTCGATTAGTATGAAGTCTAGGCAACAAAAACACTGTATATTAAATAGAAAGAGAAATATATTGGATCAGTTTATTGACAGTTCTTTTATGGACAATTTTTCAATATATAGAAAAAAATAAATGTTGACATTTTTGAGGTAGACCACTGCGATTGTGATGGTTCTCGTCTTTCTAAATCACTGTCTTCATCTGAGAAAGATAATGTGTCGTCATCACTACTTGAAGCTCGCACTGTGTGGATTAAATCGGCCATGACTATTTCAATTTGTCTGTATGATTCCAAGTATTTCTCTTCAATACGAAGAACATGTTCAACGCATGATTTTCAATTTTTCGCTAATATTAATCTCTTCTAATGTAAGTTTATGTGTATCTTTAATTGAAAATTCGCTAGTGTTCTGCTCTCCTGTGTACCTTCTCACTGCCACCCATGAGAGTTCAATAGGGTTCAGATCGCACATGTACGGAGGTATGACCTCGACTACGTAAAAGGGCGTCAATTAGATAGTTTTATTCCGTAGGCTTGCTTATTGGCTATGATTACTTAATATACTTGAAATTGAAAGAGAGCGTATGAGATTTTGTAAAGTATTTAGTTGTTACTTTATATTGTACATGAAAATGATATGGGGCCATTATCCAATACGACAACTGCTTCTGGAGGAATGTTACGTAAAAGCTTCTCCACGCCCTTTTTCAGAATTGTCTCTATTCGTCGGTCCATGATAGTCTCCAGTTGTTAGTTCTGGCAGAAAAACTAAAGCGCCACCTAGAAGAACGCTCGCTTCTGAACCAACATGCACCTCAATTAGCCGGCTGTAGAGCGGATTCCGTGAAACCACCAGTAACATTTTCCCTTTGCCAGCATTTCTCACTGTCATATAAATAAATACCCAGGTCTCGTCTAGATAGCGTAGAATGGGGTAAGGGCAGTCATTTAACAAAATTTGGACATAAAAGACAAAATATGAAACATATATTTATTCTGATAGAAGAAAAATTAAACATAAAAGTTGTCTAAGTTGTGAAATACAAAACAAACTGAAAATGTAACATTTTTTAGTAAAAACTCTTAAGTTTAAAAAAGTGGCTTTGGCCGGTATTGTCGTAACATTCAGGTATTACCGGTCATAGCATGGGTAATACCGGTCACATACAAAAATCACAATTATATCCGGTTTGAGAGTCCTTTGCAGAACACAGGGAGTGTGCCCATTGTCCATATATGACAGTTCACATCTCATTATTCACCACAAATCAAAATCACACATAAAGTAGAATCTGTGGCATTATTTTCATTATCACTGCAAATCCATTTCAATATCAGAGTCAGATGATGTTGAATCGGTTATTTTTCTGATTTTCTTTTCAGTTTGGAATTTCTTTCCGGTAGTGACGCGCTTCATATTTGGTTTTTTTGACGCTAGCGCTGCTGGCTCTCAGGCGAATTTAATATTTTCTCTTGGGTTCCACCAAAACTTTTATTTTATTTTATTTCGCCCTCGGTCTTCTCCAGTTTTGCTTTCTTCTTTTCCTCATTTTCTTCCAATCAGTCTTTCAGTAGTGTAGAAGTTAGAATACTTGAGTGATATTTAGGTCTCCTATTCGCATTTGTCACTTTGGTATTTTTCTTGGGCTTTGGAAGGAAGTCTTCGACACTGCAATTGAGAGGAGGTGCTGATTTTGAAGTCGAATGAAATTCCTCGGGAATTGCAGCAGATTTATTTTCCAAAGATCAACATTGCTGGAAATTTCCTACAAGTTCTTGGTTAAATTTCGGAATTCCTGCTGACGAAATATCTTCGTTAACCTTAGTCTCAACTCTATCATCAGAGACTGCTATTTTTTCTGGGCCATTTAAAGCATCAGCCGCCAAACAATCTTCACCTTTGAAGATAGAACCGTCAATCGGGTAGATTCCTGTTGCTCTGAAACCTGACTCTTCTTTACCCACTGATGCAGCAAGAGCAAAAGCTTTTCGAAACAGTGGGGCAACTACATATGGAGATATTTTTTCTCCTGCATGGTATTTCATGTAAAGATTGCTCATTCATATAATGTTCTGAGTGGTCTATAGAATGCAACGTCTAAGGGCCGAGTCGTATGATATCCCACACGAATGATAATATTATTGGCTCTACAAAACCAAAACTGCCAGGAAGACATGATTGCAATGTGTGTCTAATATCAATAACTTTTTCGTTTTCTGATCGGTTTGTATGAACGACAAAGTGCTGAAGCCATTTGACGAATAGTTCCTTGTTATCCAACTATTCTTGGAACATTCATTCATACTTTGCTACAATAGAACCATCTTTCTCCAACAGAACTGAATGTAAAGGTAAAAAATCTTCTATTTTTCGTCGAATTACTTGAAAAACACCCTCATCTATTTTATCTTTATATAATAATCGCGGTCTTTTGTTGCCAGGATATATAGAATATGTGAAAGGATTTGAACGGTCAGTATGTTCTTTTCGATATCCGTTTTTTATATTACTTTCAGAAACCTCGGTGTAAAATGCAGCCCATTCTGTTCGATGTTCAATGGGAATATCTAAACATTTGTTCTCTGCTTCTGTATCACAGACATCAATAACGTGTGCAATTGCTTCACGTGCAGTGGTTCTAATTGTTTTGTCCTGTTTGTTCACAATCACCACTTCGAAATAATAAATTAAGGGCAAATCGCGACTATGATGCACGTTTCTGGAATAGATAAACACGTCAAACCACAGTAAACTAGTGCTTCGTTTAGTGTTTAACTGAAGCACATTATACTCGGTAGCGTATAGATTTGATTTGGCAGTTTATAATATACTGTTCCGCATAGTAATAACAGTGATGCGGTTTTTAGGACCCGTCCGGTTTTCTTTCTTGTCCCGTACTTTAGCTGGGACTTTAATGCTATTTTAGTAAATTATTTTGGAATTTGTCTCTGCATTTGTCAAGTTTATTGGCCATAGTTTATTAGCATATTCACAATGCGCATGCGGAATAGCTGGGATTCCCCAATAATAAAATTGTTTTCACAGGGAATTACACATAAGCGACACCCAGTTAAACTGAACTGACTCTCATCCCAAATAGTTTTTGATTAACATTTAGCAAGATTAATCAGTAATAACACACACCGCATAATATTTTCTATATCAGCAATGAGTCATGATGGTGAAATAAATACATATAGCTCATGAGGTCAGTCATTGCCAAAACCTAAAATCAAAATATGTTTTAACACTTGTTAAATTTTACACCTTATACATAATATGTTAAATTTAGTTTTAAGCGCAAATTAAAGTGCATACATACTTTTGCCAACTTAAATAATTGCTTCCAGCTGGCTTTTTGTCTTTAAGATAGATCTCTGGCAATGTATGTTAAACAATTTTACTAACCTCAGGCAAACCACAGAATCTCTGCTTAACATCCTTACTATTTTACAACCACAGTGTGTTCGGCTGCTGAAACGGATGGTTGCAAAAGGAACTAAGGACAATCGAATGGCAAATAGCTTTTTCGAGTCCCTTTAATTAAAGGTGTCTATTATTCATTTTTGAGTGCTGCCCATTGTATATACTACCAATCTCAAGAGGGAAGCTAAAAACATTGAATTGAAAATTGGTGTCTACATTTTTTATTAACATAAGATTATCGTTGCATATTGGATGCATAATCCTGCTTTAATACTTCCTGGAAAGAGATAAAATGTACCACTTTGTATAGCTTCACTATTACAAGCACGTGACTTGCAGTATCGCGCGTCCGATGGAATTATTTTTTTTTTGGGTTCACATTCAAAGCTGATTGTGTCAGATTTGTTGACAGTATACTCGAATATTAACGCAAAATAAGATCTTTTATATGTTGGGGTATTTTTCTTGGTAGAAAAGTCAAATTAAGACATATAATTACTATATTTAAAAAAAGTTAAGATACATTTTGCAAGAAGCACGACTGCACTAGCCTCACAAAAATTAGAAGAAACCCTTACCTTTTAAAGTTCCCTATCACGAATCAGAGTTATGTTACGCCAAAACGCGCTTGTGAAAAGTAACCTAAATATGTTAAATATGGCAGCGGTACATTAGAAGATCAAGTGCCTCAGTCATTAAATTTCCATATGGATGAATTACCTAACTGTCGACCAATCAACAGCTTCTTATGAAATTCAGAGGTGTATCGAGACAATATTTATCAGTGATTTTTAAATCATTAATGACGAATTATGATACAATTAGTCCATTTAACTTACTTGTCGGTCTAAAGAATTTTAAAATATTAAAACCGTTGATTAGAAGAAGTAGAAGAATGATAGGAAGTTCTTGACAAAAGCAATGATCCTCTTTACCTCTATCAGTTAAATAAAATCAGTTAAGCTTCGAATGGAGTATAGAATTTATATTGATAGCATAGTATTTGCTAAAGCTAATGCCTTTACATTTTATTTACTTTGTTAAACGTAGCAATATACAGTGCGGCTCGTTAACTTATATTTTTTGCAACTGATCAATTCAAAAACTGGTACTGGACACATTTTAACAGGTGCAAAATTATTACCTTTTGGGAAAATCAAAATGACGGTTAGATGCCATTTTGAGCCATTTTTTAATGGAAAAGGGTATCGAATTGAACTTATTTTATCAATTCTTCCTCCCCAAAATATAAGGCCGTTGAATTTAATCATTTCAAGATGGCGGCTGTTTTAGCTGAGATATTGTCCACATCATGAAATGATTTATTTCACTGTCGTTAAAACTTAAGGTTAAATTAAAAATAACTAGACATTTCAAAGCGGACGTCTTTCGACTTCTCTACGTACTAAAAATAATAATAAATTGTTTCATTTAAAAGCTTAGGTATCTAGTTTAAGGAAGTCAAAATAAAGAAAACCGAACAAGTCAAAATAAAGAAAACCGAACCTTGAAATAGTTAAACTGAATGACCACCAATTTTGGAGATAAACTAAGAATGATAAGGTTTTTATAATAATTTGCTTTCCTTTTAAAAACATTTAAAATGGCTCCCAGCGGTCATATTGATTTTCCCTTCAGTAAGATTTACAGAGATAGTATTTTTACCCATATTGAAGTGTGCAGTTACAATTTTCTAAATTAGTCGGTTTCAAGATCCGCATTGCGTAAAGGTCATAGGAGTATTATATTCTATTTTAATTTATTACCAGTCAAAATAAATATCTGAAAAATATACCAATTTGCACCTATACCTACTTGGGTTCTCAATCCAGAGTGTAAATGTTCTTTGCTATTGTCAAGCAGTATAACTACACCAATATGACTTATTGATAGTCAACCTATTCTAATGTCAACCATTTTATTTTACAGAACATTTCTTTTAAGTCATACAGTCGAGATTCCGGCCACGGAGGGTCAGAGCAAGAAGAATCCCCTAGATCTCACATGATCATAGCAGAGGCCCACCGCCACTCCTCTACATTAGCGAAAGAAGCTCAACGTCAGGCTCAAGCTAATCAACAGGCTGCTTTTTCCGACTACGGGATGCGCCAAGCCTCACAACAGATCCACTGCGTCGCTACAGGACGAAAAAAGATCAATTCCTCCAAACCTCTCCATTGGGGACACCACACGTATACTGAAATTTATGACGGACAGATACCTAGAGGTTTATTAACAGCTGAAGACGATCCCGTGTATGAAGAAATTGATAGAAATGAGATCCAAGTAAGCGATATGAGCGATGAAGATGCTAAAAGGCAGAGTGACATGAGTAGACAGAGCTCAAGGTCCTATGGTGACCATAGACCGTTGATTCCGTACAGTCCAGGTGCGGAACGAAGCTTTCTAGAAGTTTTAAGCAACAATAAAGAGCTAGAAAATGCTTATAGATTGCGGTGCAATAATGTAGGACTTCCCTACCGTACCCCACAAGGGGATGCTGCGGTAAGGTCTCTGGCAGCTGTATTAGACGGGGAAACGGTGGTGTGTCACCTAGAACCTCCGGAAATGTTTCCTCATCAGCATTTAGACGTTCCTTACGTGTCTCGAACTTTATCTCACCTTCCTCCTTATAGTGAAAGTTAGAAACTGCCATTCGCAAGTAATTATCTGTGATTATCGCATGATCAGACTGTTTGGTCATATTAATTAATAATTTTGTTAGTAAGGCTCAGCTTGAATGAAAGAAAGTGATAATTTTATATTAATCGACTATTTTATAAAAGAAAAGAACTATTATTACGTATGAGTTATTCCAGTCAGCCTGTTAGTTTTTCGTGATTCTCTAGGTATAAGGGCATTAATGTTGCTCACGAAAACAGTTTTTAAAAACCTAATGAGTTTGAAATCATATACTTAATTATAATATTGTATGTGTAGTGCCTGACACTGAGCTGATTCGTATTCAGTTCCAGTATTATTCCTTAGGTTTTGTACATATCCAGAAGTGTTGTCAGATCTAATAATCAACATAGTAACTGCTTCAAACAATTCGTCAGTACCCTCCATTCTTGTTTTATTGATATCTAAATCTCTCGGGATGTTTGAGAAAGAAGACATGAAGTAATTATCTCAAATCCAAGTAATCTAAACGTTGGTGATATATACTGTGTGATTAGTCTACAAAATGTCCCAGAAGCTTCAGATCATTTTCTCTTTTTTTATTGTCTAAATATGTATTAGTTTTTAGTACATTCCCTTTGGTTCATACCTAAAGAGACGCTTTTAAATCATATATGGATTCCACGGTAACAGTGACGAGTGAGGCAAAATTTTGTATTTTAATTTCGTTCAGTAGCGTCAATGGAGAAGATTAGCAACAAAAATTAAAAATTTAAAAAAAGTAATGAGTTGTTTATGCATAAAATATTAATTAAAATATTATTAAAAGTAGTATAGTCATAGTTCATAGTATTTCAATTTGGATCATTGAAGCCCATGATAAATAGGTACCTATATAACACACCGGTACCAATGATCCAAATTCAAATATACCTTTACTACTTTATATATAAAAAACCGGTCTATACATGTGTTTCAGAGTTAAGTCACTTTTTAATTTTAGATGTGGATGTTCTATATATTGACGTCACTTATATGCTTAACACTCTCGCCGCCGCGCCGGTGTAACGTTATTGTGCACTCTTGCTATTACAAGTCTAACATTAACGTACACCAAAATATTGTCCTTAAAGCTGTGGTATATCGTTATTGTTTGCATTGATTTTATATGAGTATATTATACTGGACTAGCACTACCAGCCACCATGTAGAACTTTGGTCTACGCTATTTCTATCGGATTCAATGGGTGGAATAAAAATTGTATATTCTACTGCTCAGTTAAGCTAAAGGAAAAGTAAACTAAGTTTTTTTAATTATTTAGTTTACTTTATAAAACATAGGAAACTAGCACTACCAGCCACCATGTAGAACTTTGGCCTGCGCTATTTCTATCAGATTCAATGGGTGGAGTAAAAAATTGTATATTTTACTGGTCGGTCAAGCTAAAGGAAAAGTAAACTAAGTTTTTGTAATTATTTAGTTTACTTTATAAAACATAGGAAAAGCAAAGACACATTTTATAAAACGACAAACAGAAACAAAACTAAATAAAATCAAAACGTTTTTCCTAAAAGCATATCTTGTAAGAATGAGGGTGGCCTTCACAAACATCGCATTTCCCCACTTGCGAAGGCAATTCTCTTGTAGCAATACCTTGTTTTCCGTATTTTTTATAACATTGGCAACATCGTGCTCTCATTTCTTTCAGGATGCGGAACAAGATGGTGAATTTTCGACAAACTTTTACGTTTCATTATTGCAAGTATCTCTCTTTCAACAAGAGACTTTATTTACAGACATTTTGAAATCTGTAGTTGTCAGTCTTCTGGGATGCGCAGAATTGTTATTGTATACTTGTACAGATGACACGTGTTCATTAAACTTATGCTCTAAGTAATTAAAATCATCAATTTCCCATGTCACTTTGTGCACCTACGAAGACTAATCCAAGATGCAGACTAGTTTTTCGATTTCCCTTCGTCTAACTCTCATTGTTTTCGTTTCAATACCTAAACGCGATAGCAACAATACATCACGTTGGTCTTTCCATCTTGGCTTCTTTGCTTTTATTTCTTGACATATATATTTCCGGTTCGGACGAAGCGTTTCTACTAGATGAATTTGTCGATTAAGTGGCATATCCCTGTAAAAGTTATAGAGGTTCTATCTTCGTCTAGTAGAAGAATTTTGACAAAGTTTATAACGACGCGCAACGGGCTCAGTTGTGGATATGTCACTGGTTGCATATTTTCGCACATAACTAGACATGTTCCCAGTGTACTCTCTGTCAGTGCATAATTTATACAACCTAATGCCATATATATGACTTTTCTTAAGTGGATATTGGCAAAAGAGCAGGCTTCATCACCAAGGGACCACGGATTCGTCGATATAGATCTTTCCTCTGAACGTATAAACACTTTGAAAGTTATTGAATAAATTTATTTGTGACATTCTCAACTCTGTATCCTTCCGGAGCTTCTTCGTTGTTTAAAAATGCGAATATCGTAATAAAGGTTCGAATCTGTTTCGAGGCATAACAATTTTAGGTAAAGGTAATGAAAATAATTCAGTGAACAGTTTGCCAAGCGCGGCACTTTCACAAACCCCAATCAACTAAGAAATCCACTAAAACTTTTCACTGCTCCAGTACATGTTGGATACCATCCGTAAAGTCTAGACGGTGAAGTAACATCTGATTTCATTGGATGTTGTGTGAAATACAAGTTAGTCTACTCAACCATCAAATTTACCAAATCATCAGAAAGGAACAAAAAAAGAATCAACTGGCTTCGCTGTAGCTAGAATTCCACGTATCTTAGCGTCCATTCCATTTTTTTCAATAAAATTGAATTGGCCTTAGTTTCCGACAGGATCCGTCCATATAAAATTTGCGAGATAACGAGCATTGCCAGCTGGATGAAAATCTTGAGTTGGAAGAGTTTGGATAAAGGAATTTTGTATTAACATAGGAACTAGGAATATTTTGTAATATGGTAAATGTTTGAGCTGATGTAGATCTAAATCAATTTGCATCAGGTGGTAGTGGTATAGGTTGAGGTATATTACCCATGACATGTAGAAGGTCCAGCAGTATCCTCATTGCTTGCCAAACCGTCAACATCTGATGATTACGTCAGAAAATGGGGATCATTGTCAGAATCATCTAAATCTTCATCACCCGTATCAATTACTTCGTAAATGACTTGCTTTGAGGCGATTTTGTTAACGTCTTCTTCAAGCTTCATTTAACTTAAGTACTTCTTCGCCATCATCTACTTCTAATTCCGTGGGTAAAGAAAACCGGCTGTTGCTTAAATTTAGGTGCATAAAAAATGTTACACCCGACGCACAATAGCTTTTTCGTCCACAGACCGGGAGTAACATTTCTGTACACCACCTAGAACCAGAACAAAATAAGGAAAACAATAATATAAAAATCGTAAAATGTTTTATTATAACGTTTAAAAGCAGCATCTAGCAAAATTTCATTTTGCTCCCAGTGACCAAATTTCGCATTCCTAGCGGTGGCGGCGGCGAGAGTATTAATTAGTCACTTAAGGCAATATTTATTATTTATGATTATGAACCGTTATGAAAAGTTAAAATGGAAAATGCGGGACGTTTTAAATGTAGATTCTAAAGCATGGTGTGTAAGATTATCAAACGTTAATTAGATATCAGGGCAAGCTACATGGATTTCGGTTCGAATTGTTCAAAGAATTAAACCAAAATTATAGTATACTTTAAAAAATTAACGTGCCTTCCTTTTATGGATAAAGCACCCACCCCTTGTGAAAATCGAAATATGGTTAAAAAAAATGTCTTTTTGGGTATAAACCAAAATGTATATATTAGAAATTAAAAAATATTTATAATTAAAAAGTATTAAGAATTTTTCTCCATTCATCAAGTTTTCTCAACAACAAAACAAACGTGTTTCCAAATCTTAAACTTCTATCAGGAATGGAATTAGTTTTCCTAAGCAACAGTACTGCCCTAAAAGAAACGACTCGTTGCAATAAGTTTCTTGTTTGAATATAATCATAGGGCTGAGTGAGCCTATAATATATAGTTTCCGTAAAATATATGGGATTATTGTAACTTTTTGACTCTTTATTACACGTATGGACCTACTAACGCACCTGCAATTTTACTGTTCAACCATAAGTACTTAGATAGTAACTTGCCATACAGATAACATATTGACTACTTTTTGGCACCCGATTCTGCGTTAACACTCTGAATCTTCAATAAATTTTAGATAGATTCCATCAAATCTTAGTAAATTTTGCTTCTTTTGCAGTCGTTCTATGGGCACAAAAGAAATTCCAGGTGTGTTATATCGACTACCTAAAGGCAGACGAACATTAAAATGCAAAATCATTAAATAATTGTTAAATTGTCCATGTTATTATTAATGTACCTACAGAAGTTTAATGTCTCTAACCTGTTACCTATTGAACCGTTTAGTAAATGTAACATGAACCCATTATATATAGGTATAATAAGAAAAATATGTTCATTTTCCGTTTCAATTAATAATTGTTGATATTATAGGTCCTTGAACAAAAGCAATCCAAATTTTTACATAATCTAATTTAGCGAGGAAATCAATTTTTCTTTATTTATTTGTATATAAAATTTGTCTGTTTAATTTTGTAGTGCTGTTTAAGTTAAGTGACTTAGCTAGCACGGATTTGTAAATATTTAAATAAAAATGGCAATCGCAATTTTTTTTTATTTTCCAAATGAACCTTATAGGGATAGCCGAACAGAATACCTATTTTGAAAATATAGGTATATGGAAGATAATTGACATGAAGCAGAATGATAAGTTGACGCCAAAATAACTGTTTCATAAGTGGGATTTGACTAACTTAACTATTACGATTTTTTTTTCTTTATTTATACCTCTAGAGACAGAAGTTTGATTCACGATAGGAAGAGGGTGTTTAAATTTAATCTTCAGATAAAATCAGTATTGTTTATTCCAGATTTAAAAAACTGCCTTCTCTGAATTGACACATTCTTGTTGTTATAACATGTAGTCAAGATAAGTCAGATCCCTGTTTTCTTGTCTGACATATATTTTGAAAATTTTTAAAATCTTCGGCATGAAGTTTGTGTATTTTAAGGTTACACCAACATTTTTTATAAGGTTTAAAATATCTTCAAAATCTAAATCCTCTTTCATCCAAAATCTAAAACCTCTTCCATCTTCTACCTATAATAACCCCCATGTAAAACATGGTACTTCATAAAAGAAAAAAAATTAATAAAAAAAAATTTGAACCAGGTCTGGTGCAGTTCTACCACAGTGTAGTGTGCATAAGCACTATGCTGTGGTTCTACCCTGAATCCTTAATGGGTTCGTACCACATTACACAAATATTTGTACTATTTTTTTAAAACTGACAAATTTTTATTATCATTTTTGGGAAATTAGGTTTTTGTATATAGACAGCAAAATTTAGGTACCGTGTTCCCATGAGTTCGAAACATTATTATAGTGTAGTGATAAGAAATTTCGTCCACAATACAATATGTTTAGGTTGAAGGAAATCTCAGCTTACTTGGACAATATTTATTAAATATTCAAATCAAAACGCCAACGTTTCGACACTGATCAGTGTCATCCTCAGGGCTAAAAATCAAAGGACGATCATTAGAATACATATATAAACGTAAATTACTATGCAACTAGAATTAAAAATAATTATCTGTCTCACAGGATAAAGTTGAAAATGTACAAACAATTATGCAATTACACTGACAGGAAGTTGAACAATCTGAAGTATTATAAAATTTTACAAAAACTAACTGAACGATGTAAATGGGACGTAAGAACACACAAACAGAGAAAACTAAATAAAACGTACCTAGATTACTACGAGTCACAATTAAGACGAGCGAGCGATCATTAAGAATGAATCTCATGCCGTTACAATGCTGGTTCGGTTTCGGTACTTACTAAATCGCAGTGTCGTACATTAGGAGTACAGATCTAAATTGTATCCCCACCCATTCACCAAAATCACACTATCCAGTATATTGAAAATTACTAATTATGTTATGGTAAATGATGTTAAGATTTTGTGTATCTGTATTTAAGTTCACATTGTATTTAGTATTGTGAATATGGCATATTTCTAAAAAAAATCTCTTTTTAAAATTTGTCTCTGAGTCCACCACTTTAATTGCATTGAAGTTAAACTTATGCCCTTCTTGAAAATGATGTTTAGCCAATCCAGTTCTGGGATTATCCATGTTGGTAACATTACAATCGCGTTTATGTTCCGATGTCCTTTTCTTTAGATATTGTTTCGTTTGTCCAATATAACTGTAGTGACAACCACCACAGGGTATTTTATAGATGACCCCACTCTTCAATTCATTTTTCGTACGGTCTTTAGTTTTAGCAAATAGATTGCTTACTGTTTTAGTATTATACATAGCAATTTGAGTATTTGGGGTTTTTAGTTTTTTTGATATGGCTTCAGACAGATTGGGTATGTAGGGAATTTTATAATATTTAGTATTAGGTGATATATTAATATCCACAACCGGTCCTATTATTAGATTTGGTGGGCGTTGATTTAAAATGAGATTAATTAAACCCCTTGGATAATTATTAGCCTTCAAAGTATGGTGGAGATTATTTAAGTTAGCCTTCCAAAAATCTTTATTGCTCAGTTTGAAAATTTTATCTCGGAACTGTTTAATAATATTTATTTTTTGATGTAAGGGATGACATGTATGGTAATTGAGAATTCTGTTTGAGCTAGTGGGCTTTGTATATAAATTGAATACTATTTTTTGATTTGAGTTGATAACCAATAAATCCAGAAATGGTAATTTATTTTCAGCCTCTACTTCTACTGTAAAATCCAAGCTTATATTAATGTTATTTAATTTAGTTAAAACATGATTCACTTTATTGCTTGGAACCGCTGTGATGGAGTCATCCACGTACAAAAAGAAGAATGGGATAAAAAAGTCTAGTTGCTCTAACAATATACGTGTAACATAACATACCCTGTGGTGGTTGTCACTACAGTTATATTGGACAAACGAAACAATATCTAAAGAAAAGGACATCGGAACATAAACGTGATTGTAATGTTACCAACATGGACAATCCCAGAACTGGATTGGCTAAACATCATTTTCAAGAAGGGCATAAGTTTAACTTCAATGCAATTAAAGTGGTGGACTCAGAGACAAATTTTAAAAAGAGAATTTTTTTAGAAATGTGCCATATTCACAATACTAAATACAATGTGAACTTAAATACAGATACACCAAATCTTAACATCATTTACCATAACATAATTAGTAATTTTCAATATACTGGGTAGTGTGATTTTGGTGAATGGGTGGGGATACAATTTAGATCTGTACTCCTAATGTACGACACTGCGATTTAGTAAGTATCGAAACCGAACCAGCATTGTAACGGCATGAGATTCATTCTTAATGATCGCTCGTCTTAATTGTGACTCGTAGTAATCTACGTACGTTTTATTTAGTTTTCTCTGTTTGTGTGTTCTTACGTCCCATTTACATCGTTCAGTTAGTTTTTGTAAAATTTTATAATACTTCAGATTGTTCAACTTCCTGTCAGTGTAATTGCATAATTGTTTGTAAATTTTTCAACTTTATCCTGTTAGACAGATAATTATTTTTAATTCTAGTTGTATAGTAATTTACGTTTATATATGTATTCTAATATTCGTCCTTTGATTTTTAGCCCTGAGGATGACACTGATCAGTGTCGAAACGTTGGCGTTTTGATTTGAATATTTAATAAATATTGTCCAAGTAAGCTGAGATTTCCTTCAACCTAAACACATTATTATAGTATGATATTCTTGCTGTTGCCTATCTTCTTTTTTGTGTTCAATGTAGGTTTGGCATTTTGCAATATTTTCATTTTCATGAGTTATTTGTTTCAGTGTCACACATATGCCCATTATATGACAAACAAGGGTGACAAATAACAGTGCAAATTGGTGATATAAAATATGGGAAACAGTGTTGCGAAAATTATATCACCTCGTAATAGGGAGAACTGCAATGATAGAAAAATATTAATTCATAGTGACGAAAATGGAAAATATCTGTATAATAAAATCCGTGATCATCTGAGTCTAATAGTATATTATATACCTAGGTTGAGAAGTAAGCCGTTATTTATCGAGCACTTTTATATCTTGAGGCGCGTAGCGCCGAAGGATATAATGTGCTAGGTTAATAATGGCCTTCTCAACCGAGGTATATATAGAATTCTTTTTGCTACTTACACTGATATATTACCATATTTGATTCGATTTGATTTTTATATTAGTCATTTTCTACTTATTTTTTAAATAGTTCGAAATATCAGGTAGCCTGGAAGTTCAGTTGTCTAACTGACAGAATGAATTTAATAATCTCCTGACAGCTCCATACATACAAAGTACCTTCTTTTCATCTAAATTTTGACAAAACCGCATTATTAATAAGAATACTATGGGGAGTCATGAAAAGTGAGTCATACTGTATATATTTTTTTACTAGTAGCACTGATACAATCCGTATCATTATTTGAATTAATTAGATTTTTAAATTAATCATTGCCTACTCGTTTTTCAAATAATCCGAAATGACAACTAGTTGTCAAACTAACAAGTTGAAACTTAAATGACATTTTCCGTTTCATTATTGACCTAGGTTTTTTTTAATATTATTATTTACCTAGGGTGCGAAATGTTACTTCTTATTTGAGGAATGCAGTAAATATTGGTGATTTATCATGTTAGTAGTAAAAAAAAACTTTAAATTAGAGGCTGTTGTCAAACCAAAGGGCTACTCGTGGTAGTCGTGGTAATGTCATTTGTTATATAAAATTGTTGGCAAAAAAACAATAGGCTAAACTATTATATAGTGATGTGAGGAGGTAGGAGGAGCAAATGGTCTACATTTAAACCAAAATCCTAAATTAAATTATATATGCAAACAGATTGAACTAGTTCTGTACTGTATACACATTGTGAATGTGTCCTTAAATTTAATTATACAAGCTATTTTAAACCAACTGGACTGTTACTCAGAGAATAGTGTTTTCTTTTTGGAGATTTACGCCCTACTACCACACGGGATATTAGTGGGCTCATAGCGGATAAAATATCTGAGCAAAATACAAAAACATTTTAGACTCTTATTTACATTGACACAAGTGGCCCTATAAATACTTCAGACCTAGGACCTGTTGTAGTACAGGTTCACACAGATGAATCACCTAAAACAAGTCTTGTAGATTTCAATCTGCCTCCTGCAGAGGTGGTTTTGGATGAAACACATTCCAGAACTGTGTGAAAATTCATCTAATGATTAAAATTCTGTTACTACCACGGAGGACAAAGAGTGTGTGTTTTTTTAGCATAATCAAAGAAAACGAATATCTTTATTTCTGCTAAATACAATCCTTAAGAAATAAATTGGATTGATTTGACATATTTGTGCGTGAGAGTGGCTGTTCGGATGTTATTCTTTTGACTGAAGATTGGCTTAAATGTGATGAACCTGTTTCCTTAAACAATTATACCCTAATTAGGCTAGAGACATTTATAACTGTGTGTTTCCACATTTCAATGTCATTTTGGGCGGTGACTTCAATATTAATTACGGTAATAAGAGTTTTTCACATAAAATATCCTTGCATGATCTACTCCAGTCACTCAATTTAATACTCGTAGTGCATGTTGATGCTCCCACAAGAATAACAAATAATTCGTCAGCGATTTTGAATTATACTTGCTGAAACCAAGATGATCTTATTTGCAACGTGACAAATGCCGGGCTTTCAGATCACGAAGCTATTTTATATGTAGTAATCAATAAAAAGCAAATCTAAAAGAACTGGTAATTCTTTTGCGAAATATTTAATCATTAATGCCTACATCATAACTGGATTGGCATATTTCATTTCAACGAACCCTTGAAAGTTTTTCATGTCGAGCTGGTGAAATTGTTTGATGACGCAGTTCCTATTAAAACTATACAAATGAAGAAATGTGTGTAGAAAAGTAATTAACAACAAAAAAAATATGTATTATGGTGAAGGTGTGTCATCTGTAAATAACAAGCAGAGAAAGAGCTGGAGAATTATTAATGATCTGGGAGATTCTCCTTCTAATTTTCGTCCTATATCCCTTCTTCCGAGTCTGGCAAGATTGTCGAAAGAATGGTCAAATCGAGAATGTTATCTTTTTTAGTTAAAAACGGGATCTTAACATCTGATCAATTTGGATTCCAAAAAGATAAAAATACCAGCGACGCAGTGTTTCCATTCTTGGACAGATTCTACTCTGTTCAGAATGCGAGGCGGGTGACTGAACCGGTATTCTGCGACGTGACGACGGCATTTGATTGTGTCAATCATGGAATATTGCAGCGGAAGCTTGATCCTTATGGGTTTAGGGGTGTTTCTCTTGGTTGGTTTAAGTCCTATCTATCTGACAGAAAAAAACAGGTCAGTATTGGTGGTGAGTTGTCAGGCCTATCCATGTTTAACGCTGGTGTGCCACAGAGGTCGGTCCGTGGACCCATACTATTTGTGATGTATATTAATGATTTAACTAGAGTAAAATACAGCGGTGCCTGCACTCTTTCCGCAAACAACACTACTACATTATGACGAGCAGCAGCCCGGAAACGCTGACCACGATTATATCTACTGACAAAGCAGAAATCAAAATATGCTTGCATTTAAAATCGATAAAACTAGTATTATTAATTATAAATGCAATCAAGTGGATACTAAGTCCTTAAATCTCAATATTGATGAAAAATTAATGTTTCAGGCGCCTATTATCAATCTCTGCAGTAAATTATAATCCAGCTGTTATGCTCTCAGAGTAATCTCTAGGAAGATTGATCTCATGTGCACTAGATAGGCCTACTTTGCACTTTTTGACTCCCATCTCAGGTATGATGGTATCTGCTTCTGCGGAAATTCTTACCAACATTTGCTTAACAGGGTATTTGTAGTCCAGAAGCGTGCTATTAGATACATGTTTAAAACGAAACCGAGGGACACATATAGACCGCTGTTTATATCCAATAAAATGTTAATTCTTACGTCCGTTTTTATTCTGGAGAGTATGAGCCCAATTCATAAGCATGGGAATAAGTATTTGGTTCTCGCTTCGGGGCCTACTGCCAGACTCACAAACACCATACCTCTTCCTATACAGAGTAGCTCCCTGATTAGGAATTCAGTGATTTACAATGCTAAAAACATGAAAGCATTTCGAAATGAAATAAAAAACATTATGGCTAGTAGGGGTTACTATTCTTTGTCCGAATGATCAGTTTTAATATATTTTATCTTTGCCTAATTTTGCCCTGATTACTTGTATTTCGTGACGGTAAGGTAAAAACAGAGGTAAAGTAGAAAATCGTACATTGGTTTGCATGCTATGATTTTATGCATTTTCTTATTTATTAATTGTGTTTGTATATTTTCCCAATTTAAAACCGGTTGTTTTTATATGTTTGTATTTACATTAGTATTGTAATTTTATTCTTGGGGATATTAATCTTATAATTTACTCTTTTAATTTACAGATTTTTGTGACTTTTCTTATTAAGTTCTTATTGGATTTTATATCTTAGAACAAGGTTTAAATATATTATGATTAACATGGTTTGTCAATGAAATATTTTTTTTATGGCAATAGGGCAATTTAAAAGTAAGGAAAGTAGTATTGGCAAGGTTTTGTAAATCCTATGTCGTCTTGATTCACAACCTGTCTGGTAAGCGTATTATATATTCATTTACTAGAGCGTCGGGAATAAAAATATTGAACTAGTAAATCAACTTGTGTAAAAGTTTTTAAGATATCTACATAATAAAAAGAGGTAGATCTCGATTTTATATTTTTATAGTAAGTCGACTTACTAAATTTGATTTGCCCAACAAAATTATTGCTTGCGTATGAGGAGTATATTAAAAGTCAACTCAGCGAAAGCTGGAGTATACGCGTTTCGAAATATTCTTCGTTTTGTGATTTTCCAAGGGTTTTTTCTCACATAAATTGTAGAAATTAGTTATGAAGATCAAAAGGTACAAAAACATAGAGCTATGTCAACAAAATCCTATTCCAAATCGAATTTAAACAATATTATAGGAGTAAAAAACCGACGATTCTGCTGAAGTTATAGGCTTGCAGGACCAAGGTACAAAAACAGATCAGCTGCCGATAACAGTAAATTCACAGCCGATATATCGGGGCAAAAAATAAAACTACGATGCATCTGATGTCGAGTCTGTAATCAAAAGGATTTGTAGGTATATTTCAGTTTTAAGAAAGCCTCCGGGGAAAAAGAAATATCTATAATTTTAATGAAAAGTGGCGACAAAAAAGAAATAGAAGAACATTATCCACTAGAGGGTCAAGTCGAGGACAGGAGAATACACCGAACCGAAAACGCGAAGAAAATGAAAAAGACATTCAAGAAATATCCCCAGATCATAGTCACTAAGAAGACAGCCAACAGTCCTCTATGAAGAAATGATCATGAATTTCTTCTCAACCATTGATGAAATTTCTAAAACAATAAACAAAGAAGAGGGTCAAAATGATAAGATTGTTCTCTCCGGTATGAAACAAGAAATCATTAAAGAGGCGCAGAACGAAATTTGCAAGTTGTTTACAGGAATAGTGTTCAAAGCCGAGAATACTAACAGATGGAGACTAATTTACAGAAATGAAAAACACTCAATTACACATATTCAGAAGTTTTAGATAAAATCAACGGATGAAGACCAAAGGTCAACACCGAAAACTACACAGAATCATGAGGCGGTGTTCGGGATTGACAATACTAAGGATCCAAAAGAGGCAATGATACAAGTAAATTACATGTAATGATAGAAAACTTAGGAAAATGATTTAAGAGTGTAAAACAACCAAAAAAAGATGCCATAATTGTACAAAGCTTTGACCAGTACCAACAAGACAAACTAAAGAGATAAATAAATAATGTTGAAAATATGAAATTTAAAGAAAATTATAACCGGTATTGAGAAAGGATTTTCTGACAGTCGATGAACTGGAACAATTAAATTAGGAAATTGTGAAATTTATTACCAAAAAACAGTGCAAGAACCACTGCTACGTAAAACTGGATTCTGCAAGTACCGCTTATAATAGCAAAATAATTTTTTAAATAGCAAACCAATTATTTTGATCATGTGGCTAAATACTGTATAGCAAAATAATGCTATTATAAATGTGGAGAAAAATACAGACCAGATGATTGTACCAAACAAGATGTGAACTGTCCAAATTGCAAAAAAAATTAAACTGCAGATTTTTATCATTCTGCTAGAGATTTAAACTGTCTTGTATGTAAAAGAAGATTAACTAGGTTTAAATAATATTAACTACGTATAGGGATTTTGTATAGGTAAAAATATAAACGAAGAGAGTGCAAAAGTATCTGAAAGAGAGCCACAAAAATTCAATGCGTAGTTATACCACCATTAGCATTATACATCAAAATGCTCAGTCACTGGGAAATGTAGTTGATAGGATAAATCAGATTCTGGACGGAGAGCCTGAAATACAGGTTATGCCTATAATAGTATGTAGTTTCGAACGAACAATAAAGTTAAAACGCTACCTTATTTTATTTTTTTATATATAAAGCCCTAGGTACATGACTTTCAGTGGAAATGAGTTTGAACTATAATGATTCAATACTAAATCTGCATACCTACGTGGTTTGGGTATCATAACAATTATTACAATTAACAAAGATTAGATTTAACTAATTGCAAAACGACTAAAGTCGGAATTATACCCATTTGTAGTTACCTCGCACAGTGGAACGAGCTTAAGGGAGAGCTTGGACCTCGATTTTTTTGCACAGATTTTTTTACTACTGTACCGATTTGAATCATTTATGCCTGGTTTGAAAGGTAACACAAATGACTTTTAAGTGCTTTCAATAAAATGTGTCGCCATTTTAATTTCGCGATGGCGGACATAGCGAAACAAGGTGTTATGATGGTGGCCAGTTATAGGCTTATGGGACTTATATTTTGATAAAGTTTGAAGGAACGAACAGTTCATATGAAGGTGTTTTAAAAATCCATAGTTTATGAGACCATAATATGGTCATATACAGTGTGTCTACTTAAGTTCGCACTATGTGGAAAACTTTTATTATTAATTTTACGGCAAAAAGTTATTCTTTATAAAAAATTCTGCATGGTCCAAAACCTAGAATGCAATCATCAGATAACACATTTTATCAGTATGTACGAGGTTTGTCAAAAAACATGATTTTCGCTCAAGAGTAAAGTACCTTAATTAATTAATATGGCAAATTATGCGAATTATGCTAAGAATTTTACGCGGATCAAAAAATAAATTCAAATATAGGGCGACCTATTAAAAAAAAAACATTTTTTGTTCTTCCTTGTATATGGGAGATTTTTGGAAATTAAATTTTACGTAGAAAAAAAGTATTTTCAAATACCAACATAACCCTACTTTTACTTTTTTGTGACAAGTAAAATAAAAAAGTTAAAGGGGGCGACATTATAGTGGATCACCCTGTACATACGACAGATCTCTAACATGACCTCTAAGCTACTTATATTTAAAAAAAAATGTATGAATTGATATCATTTTTGCTATTATGTCCGGCGTTAAACAGTTCCAGTGTGATAGGCGTCGAAATATTGGATGCTCCTGGGGAACAACATAAACTATTTTTGCTCATGACACTCTTTGTTGTGAATAGTTGCAGCTAAACTCCATGGTGATTGATTCAGTAGAAAGTAAAGATTAGTTTAGATGCTATAAATCATCGGGACTCAGCGAGACTTTTGTCTTGGTGAAAATAATGTCGTTATTTTTTAAATTTTTTATGAAAAATAATTCAAACAAAATGCCCAAAAAACTTGTACTAGCCAATAATATTTTAAAATTGTCTCCTAAAATAGACAACTTTGGTAAAAAAATCATAATTTAGTGACAATTCAACCATTTAATATTATGATCTTTATGCTTTTTAGATGATATATTTGATTAGCAAGAGTTTTGTTTTATGTGATAATTGAAAACATTAGTTGATTCACTTAACCAAATTTGACTTTTAATAGTTAAAGTATAGACTTTTCAACAAAAAAAATACAAAAAAAAATATAAAATAAAATGATAAATTTGCTGCCATGTCCGGCCTTTAGCATTGGATCATTCCAGTGCGTCATCCAAGTGAGAAAAACGTATGGCGTAGATATTTTTGCAATGAATATTAGATTAAAAATTTACTATCGCGTTCAAAAATTAATAATCTTTAATCCATTTTTGAATATTAAATTCGCGCCCGTGATGAAGCCGCTCCGGCGTTGACCACAATATAACGATGACCTTAAAAAATAAAAGATAATTCAATTTCTCTTAAACATCAAAAATATTAGAAATCATTCTACCAGAACATAAATTTAATATAATTAATAAGTAATGTTCCATGCAAACAGAACTGGGCAGTATTTAAATTTGTAAATACTTACTAGTATTTAAATACTTCTAAGTATTTAAATACGTTGTATTTAAATACTTTACGTAAACTGATATTTGTATTTGCACCGGTAATTTTGAAGTATTTAGTATTTAAATTGCATATAAATTAGGTACAACATTAATGTAACTATGATGATATCATGCAACTTTTTAATCTTCGCACTTTGGATTCTAGACGTCAATATTTTGATTTATGTAATCTATTTAAAATAGATAATAATAGGATCAATTCTCTGGAATTACTGCAGCTGGTGGTACTCCATCGTCCACAAAGATCTCTTAGAAATTCACACACATTTGTTACATGAGGAGCTCCAAATCAAAACGCATTATTCCATAGAATGGAAGTTTTGAGAAAACATGTATTTTTTACCGTAGCCTAAAGATGTTATTATCATACTGATTTTTGATAAAGTCATATTTTTATAATGGCAAAGATTAAATCTAGCTCGTGATTTGAAATATTGGTTAATTTTTTACCTCAAAAACTGTGTCATTTTGAAAAAAAAAATTTGTTTTGTTCCGAACTTATAAAAATAATTCATTTTGAACCAAATCTAATGAATAATAGTGCGATTACGAGTGTAGAAATAACAATAAATAATTCCGTTTCCATCTTTATTATAATCAAATTAGCGCAATAAAGAGTGATCCAAAACTATTACACACAGAGTCTGTGAACACACCTGTTGACTGTCTATTCCCACTAAAAACATAAAAAAACCGCGTTTTGACGCGACAATTTCTTGTTCGTACGTAAACTCCATACAAAAACTGCGTTTTGTTTCACAGAGTAAAAATAATGCATTTTGAAACAAATCAAATACATCAAACGCTGCGTTTTGATTTAAACGGCGCACAACGAGTTAACTTTTAAACAGGAATTATTGCGTTTTGATCTAGAACACTATAACCATCTGTTTACATACATTTTTTACAGTGGCTTTAGTTTTTAAGTATCGAGTGCCATCTATAAGTCAAAAGCCGAATTTTGGTCGAATACTGCGTTTTGATTTGGAGCTCCTCACATATCATAGGACTAACTCCGGTGTAAACATTCCATTATGTCGAATATCAAAATTGGCAAATGAAAATACAAATAAAAAAATTTAGATTTCTTTAATATCAAATGTAATAAATTAAAAAAAAATGTTATGGAATCTTACAAGACCTAACTGATTGTGAGTTTTAATCTGGGTGATTAAATATTTTCTTTTGTTGTTTACCATCTAGGTATTTATATTATTACAAATTATATCAAATAATACTGAATATATTTTATTTTTTATTGTTAATAATTTATTTACTACTTGATAAATAGTTGCAAGTTTTTGTGCAGTATTTTGTGTCTCATTTTTGTATATGCTTAAAGCGTTAATAAATATTCCATTCTATTAATCCTCTAATCATTTATCAATTGAACGTAAATTGGTTTTTTCCCGAACTGTGACTAAAATTTTTTTTTTAGTTATGTGCATATTTCAATATTAATAAATTATTATTTTGTGTCTAGTCATTTTCATTTTTGTGATGGCTTATTATTTTCTGCTTGACAGCAGGCTTATTTGAATGTTACCTTGACTTTAAACAGGTGTCCCCTAAAATGTTACGCCTATGGTGCTCCGCCCGCCTGGAGAAACATGGTGCAGGCGCGTCATTGTGGGCGTACTAAATGAAACAAAAATTAAATTTTTGGCGCGCTTCGGCCGCCATCTTCATTGCTTTTCATTCTTTATTTTATCCCTTCTTCACGTTAATATTTCTAATGTTGGCATGCAAACATTTGGTAATTTATGAATGACGTACTCCGCCTACTATTTCTTTTATATGTCTTTGATTTTTACGCCATGCCGTCACGCTTTTTCTGATCAAAACTTTGAAAATTTAGTGCTTATAAAGGCAAATAATATCATTTAAACAATTAAATCAAGTTCTTTGAGTAGAATTTTTAGTTAAAATATTACTTTTTGAAACTTTATGCTATTTATAATGTTTGTTCCTTCTTTTTTGTTACGAAGTTTTTTATTCAAGCGCATTACGTTTTTTGTATTGCATAAGTATATTGTATTTTATTTTGTTTATTTTTCTAGTTTTCGAATTCGTATTAATAAAATATATAATTTAACATACCTATCATCTGTCAGAGTATTTTACTAGCCAAATGTATTTAAATATTTATGAATTATTTAAATTTCCACCAAGTATTTATTTACTTTCCAAGATAATTAAATAAAGTATTTGCCTTCTAAAAGTATTTAAATACTTTCAATTTTTAAAAAGTATTTAGTAAACAAATATTTTTCAAAAGTATTTTGCCCAGCTCTGCATGCACATAGCACAGAGTCAAATTCACTCATATTGCGGAGTTTTTTTTAAGGAAAAAAAAAAACAAAAATCATTTGAATTCCTTGAGAGGTACGGTTCTTTATAAGGTCTCCCAGAAATTCACGGCACAACAATATTATGAGCTTCACAATCTGTAATAATCCTTAAATACGTCATATTAATATTTTGCATTGCTAGGCTTGTATTGCTTCGCTGGGATTCTTTGAGAGTTCCGTGAGGGGACTTTGAAGGGTCATTTATACCTTCCAAACTGTCCGATTAGACCAACGCTAAAATTTTTGTACTTTTATAAGCTGATAAAAATATGAAACAGACGGATTTAAGAAGATTTACAAGGCCCCATTTTTATTTAAAAACAAAAATCTAAAAATATAACAACATATTTTTACCTTCACTGTAGTTTCTTGAATCCGTGTGCTTGGTGTCATCTTGCCAGCTACTACGAAATGATCTCTTGCTAATAAAGAACTACGTCTCGTCAATGAAATCTGGAGTAAAACCTTCCAGACCTAAATTTCTATTTTTGATACACTCCCTTAAAAAATTGATTCTTTTATGAACAATATCTGGCAAGTCCATCAAATATTTTCTATTATTCGATTTTTTCCAATTTAAGCCTATTTTGATCCATCTTCTTAAGGAGTCGATGGAAAACTCAAAATATAAAATTTTTTTCCTGAATTTTTGTCTCATTGTTGCCAACGTTACATGTTCTTTTCTAACGTCATTAAAATGTATAAACTGCTAAACAATTATGACCCTGGATGAAGTTTGAACCTGAACTTGAAAAATATGATGTAAATATAAAAGGCAAACTATAAACAACGCAAGCGATCATAAGCCTAACTTCCAACGGTCAGTAAATTTTATGATATAAATTCTCGAGCGAACCCTCAGTTCGGCAGACTTTGTCTTACACCTCCGTTCGTCGAGTGACTTCTCACACGAGTGCAGTCCATATGTCTTTGGTGCAGTCTCATCTGGGCCTCCTAAACACCATTAATAAGAAGGGCCATTTCCGGATTAAATCTCCTAATCTAAAACTCTACGCTAATAACTATATGCGCACATGAGTGCGGTTCCTCCTAAAGTAGCAAAAACGAAGCCAAGATCTGTCTAAGTTCTAAGTAAAGTACTTAATCTCAAAGTTAAATATGCTCAGTAGTTAAGGAGAATTAAATATCTGATTGAAATTAAGCTAAACTGGTCTGCCGTTAAAACGCTATTATAAGTCCCAAAACTAAATCGCGATAGCTAACCATAAATAAAACACAACACAACTCGTATAAACTTTATTAAAAGGTATCAGACTTATAAACAATTCAAAGCATACCTCAATCGAAAAGCATGCGCATTATAGTGATCATGTAGAATGTAAATTCAATAAGTCGTTGACAAATAGAAATTTTTTGTTTGTACCTAAGTGCCTTCTTTATCAGCTCTTCTCACCTAGCGTTGATCTTAGCTTTTTCGCCCCTTTCTGAAGTAGAGACATAACCCTATATCAAGATTTCACTGGAAGAACTGTTTCCTCTTCACAATACGTCTTTAATCATAGGGCTTACATAAAGTGTTTGTTTATAAGGAGTGATACGAAGTTGGGGGAACTGCAGAATTGAAAATCTCCCGCCGTGTGTTTACATTGTATATATCAACCTTTCCTATGCGGAAGCTATAGTATAAAATTCACCAAGCCTGATGGTCACTTGCTCATGTAGTAGGTAACCAACTAACGATCACGCCATCAATGAGGCTATGAGCTAACGATCTAGCTGGCTCACCAATGATGAACAACGTGGTGCAAACTGCCAAATTCGAGATTACTGTAGCAATCTGTAATGTTAAATTTAGTCATCTAAGACGACGTTTCAAACACGTCTGGAATGGTCACAAGAACGACTCGACGACTTAAATGTCAATTTGCGGCACATTTGGGTCGACAGAATATATCTTTGCCAGACGCCTTGTTCACATCAGTATATCTGCATCTAGGACTATAGGAAATCAGAAATATGAGCATATATAAAAATATAATTTATTAAAAATTCCTATTAAAAACATAGCCAACAATAAATTTAAAAAAAAAATCTATAAATTTCTAATAACCTACGTGACTTGAGATAATTCCTGTGACTGATTCGCCTGTTCTGACTTTAGATAACTCAAGAATCTTTTGCCTAATTCAAATCCTAAAAAGCACGCGGCATTTGCTGGAAACGCCCTCAACAGGACTGGCGTTATACCTTTATAAAGAGCTAGAGGACCTTCAGTCTTCATTAGGATTTTAAAAACATCTCTTATTCCATTTGGGTAAGTTCCTTCAGGTGCTAGAAGAAACATTTTATTATAAATATTGCAACCAAATATCGCTTGGGTGCATGGGGTGAGAGCTAGTCTCTTAATCCAGCAGGTGGTTAGGAAAAAGTTGCCTACAGAATAACTTGATTATCACAAAAAACTTAACTTCTAAATTTCGAATATACATAGTATACTGATATATTAAAATAAACATACTTGCCACACACAGTGCAGTTTCCTGTCTAACATGAAATTTTAATTTTAAACAGTACATAAAATAGTATTTTTTTCATATTATTCGAATTCTCCTCTAAATTTATCTTTAAATGAAAGGTTACAAATTGATAATTCGTTTTAATAACGGTGCTCCTTTTTTAATATTTAAGCATTTTTAAATAGACTTTGCAATAACCTATTAACATAGTAACTAGCATTTTTGACTTCAAATGCCTTAGAAAATGGCATTCGAATTAAGCTTTTTTCACAAGAAATATTATTTATATATAAAAAGATTAAGGTGTGTGAGACCACACGACAGAAGTGAAAACTTCAACAAAGCGGTGTTAAAAACTAAATAAAATTTTTTTAAAAATCTTTAAGGCGTCAAAACTAAATGTAAGTATTAAAACCGGCATAATACATTTATTGTAATAGTTGATTATTATGTTTTTAATTTGGCAGTTGGGTAGCTGATTATTCGAATTAATATATTGCAGAGACTGACAAGATACACAGGGCAATCCAAATAAGACTTTAAATCCCTTGTTAGTATCAAAACTGGAAATGGCAAAAAGTTTAAATTCAACTAGCTAAAAACCTTCAAAATTTGTAAAGTAGCCACCTGTACGGTTTTAGCGTAAATTGTCGTCAAATAATCAGCTTTTCTAAAAAAAAAAATATTTTTCTCGAAAAAAAATCGAAAAAAAAATAAATATTTAATTTTGTTGATCTAAATAAATCGATGTTCATTTCAAACTGGTCTCAGAGATTACGTTTTATATGAGTCACATAAGTTCTTCCGGACATTGGTGATTTCCGAGGAACTTTCACAATGATGAAATCGCTGTATGCATTTTTAAGCTACTCTTCGTCTTATTCCGCATCTTCCCATTCCGAAGAAGAATCCGGCAGAAACATTTTCTTCCTCACATTCATCCATAGCATCAACTTCGAGTATGACTTTTCGTTGCCACTTTTTTGAGTCTCTATTTCTTTCTTTTTTGTAGAAATCATACATTTCCACCTTTTCTTACTCTTGCAGTATTTTTTGTCGGTCCAGCCTTTGGATACTGGTCAATGTTATACCAAAAGCCCTGCAATAATCGATTCTTTCAACATTGAAATGGGCACGTTTGTCTTTGCTACAGCTAACATTTTTTGCAAAGAATTTCACGGCCTGAATGAAAAATTGTTTTCCATCACCGAGTCAGGAGTTTCACAATACTAATAAAAGAAATTAGTATGACACTAATCATAGATGTAGCTACGTTTGATGGTAGGAACAGTTTCTGATGTTTCATGTATTTCTTAGTTCTGAAAATGGACGGTCTTTGAAAATATTCCTGTCAAATGGGAGAATCCCACATTTGCGTAAAAGATACCTATATTTTCTAAAGCTCGATCCCAAGATTGGAAACACAACTTAGGCAATAACACATCCACGACCTCTAAATACACAGATCTAGAAGGGGCTGCAACCACGCTTTATGGATATAAAGTGACCAAGCTGCCTTTTCCATCCTTTTTCTCTTAAAGATTGAAAATATAGCACGCTTCATACGTCTTTTGTTCACATTCTTTAGCGTAGATTAGATTAGATTACTATTGGAAGTTTTCCAGAACGGTCTATCGACTGTGACCTGTAAGATATATTGTCTCTCGCTGTTTTTAGAGCACCTCATATAGTTTGTATTTCTGATTACACGTCATAGCTTTCATAATGACCACACGGTGTAGTATGTGGCTAGTGGATTTATTTCGCTTATTTGTTTGAAATGCGTCCTCACGATACCCTCACAGTTAGAACGTGGGTTTCAGTTTCCTTTTCTTCTTGGCAGAATCTGCCAGACCCATCATAATTAAGTGCTTTTCAGTTGATGAAAGCCGGTAAATAAAGCTACCAGCCTTTCTACTGTGACTTAGTAAGTCAGCTGTGAGCTTTGCTGAAAAATTCTCAATGAATTCCTCGTCTCAGGCCTGGTTAGACATTCCACCCTTCCTGAGACTACGTTGCTACTAAGCAATTTCGTAACGGATGCCTTAAGAGTACACCTGGCCACCGCACAAAAGGAACCTTCTAGCAAAGAGGCCGACGAGCCTGTTTTGGCAATTTTATCGGCTCTACTTAACTCGTTCAATGACTTGCAGCAACTATCTACCAGTTTCGATATTGTCTTATTGGTGGCTTCCTTGTTCTCCATCTTCCACCTGAAACACCGTGGCTAGATTTCCGATACCTTGATCAGTCTTCCGTCAGTATACCAGATACCAGACAAACTCTGCCTTTATTGTGGGTCTTTATTCCAATCGTTTCTTTTTGGTATTAGGACCTTAAAATTGTTTTCAGACCTGTATTTTGGAGTGGCGTAATATGTGGGCATGTCCAACACGTAGCTTGCCCTAGGCGTCTGCTTTAGCAGGTTTTCGTTGTGGCGCCATCACTCTTGCTTGTTGGTGTTTGTCCTTACAACAGTCAGTGGGCTACCGACCTAGCTTCTCCTTATATGTACATTGGTATCGGTGGTAAGTCTGTCTAATAGTAACTTTAGAGCGAGCATAGGAGTTGAGTTCATGGTTCCCGTGGTACACAGACACGCCACTCAATAGCCTCCTGCCCCCACCTGCCTGGTTTTTCTCCGCATACGTTATCATGCATCTCACCACCCTATAACTATAGGATCATCATAGGGCTGAGGGTTTAGACTCCAGTTCTTCCCACACATCCTTCTACACCTTCCTAATGCTACCGTACCCTCTGTGTAATCTTTTTGTGTGAATGGCATGTGAATTTTTGATCAAAAATAATTGTAAAGTATTTCACCTCTGTGGAAAAGGGAATCGTTTTTCTGTTGAGAACTAGTGCTTTTAACCCTCTCAGGATTCTCCTTCGTGTAAAAGGGACAACTATTGTTTTCTGTGGATTGACTAAGAGCTGTTCGCGCTTACATCAGTCATCCACGTTGTTGAAAAGCTTTTTGACTTCTCTGCGAGAGTGTACCGGTACATTTTCCTCCCACAACGTCCTCGAGCCCAACAAAAATATTCACCTATAATAGTTTTGTAGAATGCAGTAATATGAGTAAGAGGTATTGGCATCCGGTATTCTGATTGACAATGTTGAGTTTTTATTAAGGTTGAAAACCAATCTAATCCTGACATGTACTGGATGTCAGTGAATTCTTGACAGCGAATTGGTTCTTAGGTGAACACTTCAGTAAATGCTTTGCTTTACTACCTCTCAATTTCCATAAATCTGTCAATTGTTGAACGTGAAAGATACATTATCAATTCACTATTCCATTTAGCATATCATATTGCTAACCGCAACTTTACAACGAAGTGTAAGTCAGCTACTTAGAGCAAAGTGCCGACAATATTTTGAACATCATCCACAATGGCTTTTCACAAATTTCCTTCAGGGAAGATTGAACATGAAAAAAATGTTTGGAAAAACACCGTTCAGAGCCGTAGCGGACCGCAGCTGTCCATTGTATCCCCATCTGACGTCAAGATGTACTTTCATTTTCTTGCCAAAACCATATGTTATTTTAAGTGAAATACTGATCAACATCTCCTGATTAATCTTTATGTGATGTAAAAATGCAGAAAGTAACAAGAAATATCGAATATGTATCTCCGGTCTCCCCTATATCATAACAACCTAGTTATTCCGTAGGCAACAATTAGTGTAACAGTTCATGAATTAATATTATTCTTTTCTTGTGAAAATTTGTGATCTTATGTCAAAAAATATTAATAATTAAAGTTTCATTGTAACACTTTCCTATAACTTTTCTAAAATTAAAAATATATATAAGATGCAAGTAGGTACAATTTGCCTAAAATAGCAAAACGGTTTGACAGAATTTACTAGACATTCTATATGCTATAACCTGATTTAAATGAAACACGAATGCCAGGTGCATACTTAACATACACATAAAGAGTGTGGTAACCCAAACTAACCCGCCTTCTCTATTCTGGGAAGATCTTTTTAAAAATTTGGAGAATCCACTAACCTGCTTGAAGACGACTTTTTAAGACATCTGGAGGCATTCCAACTAACCAATTGGCTATGCCTGCTGTACCTCCAGCGAAAACTGTTCCCAATATGCTCGGCTGATGTTTGCCCTTATCAGTTACATAGTTTTGAAGAGTTTCGTAGGTCAAGAAATACAGACCACTAGCCGGAACATCTTTAAAAAGAAAAAACATAAAATATTAATCTTTATTGGGACAAGAAAAAGTTATTCACATTATATCTTGATAATAACGCCAGTGTATGTATATTTTCATATTAGATACTTAGAAACAATAATTTTAAAAATCAGATTTTCATATTTTGTATTACCGCATAGGGAAGAAGTATAAATATCCTTGGAAACACCCTTTTCGTTTGGGAAACAAATATATTTAAAGGGAGCGGGATCAGGTCGAAAAGAGGGACGATGGAATACTTCGAACCCTAGATTCTGATTTATTCGATTCATGAGTGGTGCACATAATGAAAAACCCAATATCACATGTCTTATTATTTACCTACTAGAGATATTATAGTAGTAATATGTAGTAAAATAAGGTATATTAGTCCTTGTCAAATTTAAGTTAATATATAGAGAAATGCAATGATCCAAAATGAAAGCGTTAGGTTATTTTGGGTTTATAGCCCAGTTTAGTTAAACCGAATTCTTCACTTTGTGGTCCCACACAAAACATCATATGACTGGGTCGCAATGTCACATTTAAAGTCCTTGATCTTAGGTCTAATACTCCTTATGTTTAGGTAATATACTTTCAGCTTATCCAGACTTTTTTGGTTGATGCTTCTACGAATAAAAATTCCGCTACCTTCCAGGGCCACTTCGGAACACAAAAGGTTTAATGGGAATATCATTGCGCCCCAAATCTGCATTCAATATTCAAAAAATACTTTATTGTGTCGAAATAAATTTCATTGATCAAGCAGGTTACATACTAAAGTAATCAGTTACCTAACATAAATAAAAGTAATGTTGGTAATAAAAAGATAATTCAAAAAAGTGAATAGGTGTTGACTCACCTACTCGGATAAGCAGAAAATCGGGCACTACGATTAATTATTGGTGCTCGAAGTTTGACAATGTTTCATGCTTGGTTATTGATATTGGTCCTTCTGATCATGAGGCGGTGAGCTGTACTTTTTTCGACTTAGTGACTATAGTGAAGGCTATGCATGCTTAAGTCATACGACGCGACGTAGCCTAATTTATAGGCAAAACAGTATTAATTGAATGTTTGTCACTAAAACATATGTTTAGATCTCCAGCTTAGATTATCTTAAAACAAGATGGGGGTTGTGACAAAATAATATCAAGCCGATTGAAAGACTCTTTAACTTGCGGCGAGCATGATCAGTAAATACAAAGAATATACAAGTCATTTTGCTTAAGAAAACATTATGAAAACTCGAAAGCACCTCCTTCCAGCAGGAAATTGAATGTATCAGTAATCACAAAGCAGTCAATAAAGCAGGACAATCTCCTGACTAAGATTAAAGTCCCACCATAACCATGCAACCGATTCTCCCTGCAGAACATCATTTTGTGCATTGGGGGATATACGTTAAAAATGCAAAGTGCCAATTATTCGAGTTGAGCCATGCACATGTAAAAGCAACTACCTTACTTTTATCCGGATGATTCCGTACTTGCTCTACCGTTGCCTGTGACGTTAAATTGCCTATATAAAACCACTTACAATCATCCGCTGCCTTCAGTACATTCAGGCCACTTTTAACAGTCGGGGGCTGCAGAAACTAATTTTTAATTTCTTTAATTTGAAATACCAGCAATCTTTAAACTTAGGCTTTGAAACTGTTTCGATGGTAGCTCAGGACTTACAGCACTTAGCTCCTTGTTAATTGCTTGCCTCACCTCCTAATTTGCAAAACCAGGACGCTTGCACACTGATTAGTTATGTACTACTGCATTGATGTTGTTAGGATTAGTCAGAATGATTCTCACAACTGGTTGTTTTCATGGCAGTCACCACTGAATCCAGTTTGACAGAAATTACCTCAAATTTCCACTTTACCCTGACAGTCCGGGCAAAGCGAATCTACACGCAGTTGTTACATTTGTATATTTTTCGTTCTTCATAGGAATTGCAAGCTTTGTGGGACCATTATTGGTATAACTGACACCACAGATCTATATAGCTACGCAACAGATACCTCTTCCAATGCTTTTTGCGCGGGGCCAAAAATGTTCACCGGCTTTCGCGAGAGGGTGAACCAGTCGTCTAGGAACGGGTCGGTGTTGCCAAGTTATCACGTGGAACAATATTTCTGCTGACTTTCTGACCCGCTCAAATCATCGCGTTTTATTATTAATATTTATGTATCAAATTAACACAAACATATTTTTTTTTTAAAATACGATTTTTACATTTAGGTATGATAGTTTATGAACGGCAATTTAAATGAACAAATGTATAATATTGATAGTAGAGTTTAAAACAAAATTAAATTGTACTTTGACATGTCGATAAACTATTCAAAAATTCCTTTGATCTTCGAAACAAAAACCTTTATCTTGTCTTGCCCTATCTTGGCAGATAGGGCAAGACACTATTTTCGCCACATAGTTTCACAGGTGTCTCATGTTTCTGATTTAACAAACGTCCTATTGCGATCAATGGTTTCTTATCTGATGAAGACCATTTTCTGCCAGAGAAAATAGAAGCCACACTAATATTGGAAGGAACAGGAATGTCTTCCAAAATTGAAGAGGAATTTGTTTGTAGAGGTATTTGATTGGTCAGCTTCAGGTTTATCTGATTCTTGAGTACTTGAGGTATCATTAGCGAAAACTGGATCACCAAATAAAGTTGAGTTTAAGGGCCATATACTAGAAGTTGAAAACCCATTAACAGCATTACGAGGACTAGCCCATTTGAGATATGTTTCATGAAATAACTTTGCTATGTCGTACTGATTGACAATTCGCCCTGGATGCTGTTTTTGGAATGTGTTAATTTCCTGTTCAAAAAATATTTTCAATGATCCATAAACCGCAATGATTCTTCAACTCGCTCTAACTTATTTTCCGCCATGGAAATTATGGAGTTGAAAAAGGTTGACCTTTTCCTCGAGTATTGTAGCCTTGGTCTCCAAATCACTGTTAATCAAATGCTGTTCAGCCTTACTCAATTTGATCTGTAGATCTTTAATTTGTTGTAGCATAGATGGTATTTGCATAACTTGTTTAAGAAGTCTACGCAAATCCTTAAACACCATAATACATTCAGGACACAGGTGCACCAAGCGTCTAGATGAACTCGGAATTGCACGTATTACAATTCTAGCATACATTTCTACAGCACATATCGCATGAAAATCTAAACAAATTCTGCTTTTTTTATCTTCTCTCAAAGATACAGTTGTTTTCACATTTAAGGCATTTATTATTTGGTCCACACAAGATGACTTAAGCTCGCAGCACCATCGGATTTGTGCGTCTTTTATATGGAATAGCTGATAAAGAACAAGATGTCTACTAGATAAAAGAACTTATTCACATGTATTATAGCAATACATTTTTAAACTTCGCCCAAAAGCAGGTGGGGGAGTTCCCAAAGGCCAAACCTTTTAGTATAAAATAAATATGGAATATTTAAGACGAAAGTTTGTACAGCGGCATTTTTGAGCAGTCATGGAATAACAAAAAGCAGGGTGGAGAGAATATCAATCCATATGGCTACATACATAGTAGGTCCAAAATATATGTTCTGGAATTTTATTAGATCTACTTTCACGGTGACCTCCATGAAAGTAGATCTAATAAAATTCCAGAACATATTGTGAAGTCCATTGTGGAGCGTATTAACAGCTTTTCAAGAAGAAAAAGTCATTATAGCAGGAAAGATAACTATCTATAGACGATACTAGAACTGAATTTAAAACTTATCCACAACTTGTATCTAAAAAAGTATATTATTTATATTAGTATATATATATTAGATAAACCAGAGCTTAAGCTGAAAGTTTCATACACATATTATCGATGTATACTTATGAATAATTTCAATTTGATCTGTAAAATGTGCGATATGCTTGAAAATCAAATAAGGTCTGACAAAGATTGATGAAACTTTAAACAATCTTAATAGAAAAAAAGTTGCACCTGACCAAGCTGATAAGTTCTATAAAGGGTTAAGAGAAAAAGAAACAACTTCGCTAAGAAAGATCCAATAGTAGAAGTCTTGTCATTTGATTTCGAGCAAAAGATGCTCGGCGACATTTTGTACAAACGCCAGTTGTGGTTTTATCATTTTTGCATTAACAAGTGCAGTGTTTAGAAGAGCCACTTTTATGGTTTTAATGAAGTCACAGGTCGGAAGTCACCAAATCAGGTAATAAATTGCCTACAAAAATTTACAAAGGACCACACTGAACCAGAAATAACAAGACTGAGATAAAGATACTGTTGCAATGTAGATTAAAGAGAATAAAACCTTAAGACATCGTTATCCCGAACCTAGATGCAGTTTTTGCCCTGTGACAGATCCTTTGCTCTAATCGAAAAACAAAAGAGGAAATAGAGAAATAATCCATCTGCCAGAGAAATAGAGCCGCATGATCGTCAAAACTGTTACACAAGATATGATGATTCTAAAATATAAAGAAGTGTTTGCACCATTTTTTAAAAAAGCCAACATAAAGAATAGTTCTCGTCAAAAATTCCATTTATCGAAATATAAGATTATCAAAATTAAGGGATCAATGTAAAGAAACTGGTGTATGCTCAGAGTCAGCAAGTGGTTGTTTGAAAATTTTGTTCTTTTAAAGAAATCTTGTGATCTGATTTTTCCAAGAGTAGAAGACAAGGTTTATAATGCCCCAATTACCTCTAAAATAAGGAAAGCTACGAAGTGTCATGGCGTGACCAGATAGTATGTTGGCAAAGCTGATATGTGGTACTACTAAAACTTTCGCCTGTAGAAAAAGAAAAAAGTCTGACATCAGAGACTGCCGATGAAGGTGAACAACTGAATAATACCTGACATTTTATTTTCACATTCAAGCGTAGATCTTTATTAGTTTTCTTTTTCATAATACAGTAAAATAAAGTGGTGTATGCTCAGAGTCAGCAAGTGGTTGTTTGAAAATTTTGTTCTTTTAAAGAAATCTTGTG
>JAEQML010049208.1:0-51387 GCA_016904865.1 Pissodes strobi | reverse complement strand
GAGTTTTTAATCATCTCCTGATGATGCTAACATGGTTAGCGAAACGCGCGTCGAGTGCAATAATTCTGTTTCGGTATTGTGGATAAAACTCCGTTTTAGAAATAGACCACACATACTAGTCCTTACAGAAACACGAGTATATTTTACAACAACAACAGTAAACTACCCCTATCCTGGTTACGACGTGCACACCCGATCTAGACATAAGTTCGGAATACGCCAGAAGCGACCATTCATGTCACCGCGAGGAAGCACTCGAACCGAACAACCTTAACGTCATGTGGCTCAAGTTAGCCGCCAAGGAAGTAACCAAGTTTATATGTTGCCTCTATCGCCCTCCGAGCGATAGAGCCTACCAAAACTTTTTTACAACACTAGCTACCATTTTTGACTCAATACAGGTCGATCACCTCATACAGAAATAATCGTTTTGGGAGATGATTCCACGAATTTCTCTCCCACCTTTGACAGACGAACGTGGTATCACGGCGACTTCAGCGAAAGTAAAAGCAAACTTGATCGCCAAAAAGTTTTCATCGCATTCTATCTTAGACGCCTCCCAAGGCAAGGCTCTCCCCACCATATCGAACATCAACACTACCATGGCAGAAGTCAAATTTCATCACCGTGATATTCGAAAGATCCTTAAAGAACTAGATACGCAAAAGGCACAAGGACCGGAGGGAATATCTGCCGTCGTGTTAAAGAACTGCGCTCACGAACTAGCACCCGTCTTTTTTAGGCTTTTTCCTCTGTCTTACGGAAAGGGATTTATCCATCTTCTTGGAAAGTCGCTCGAGTTCCAAAGAAAGGCAAGAAAACCACGCCCTCAAACTATCGTCCAATTGCCTTGCTTCCAATAATCTCCAAAGTCATGGAACGTGTAGTCAATCAGTAACTACTGAAGTACTACATCACTGTGAAACTTGCTCCCAGGACATCTGTTTCCCCGTAATTACAAGCTACAACTATTCAAGAACCGTAACATCTTCGCACACACACCGCTCGTCGAGCGTCATATGATCTCCCTTTAGTGTGTGTGCCACTCATGATACAAAGAAAAAAAAATGTGTGCCACTACCATATAAAAAATCGTAATTTCACTCAGAACTTTAAGATTCAGTAACTATTTAACTTTACGAAACACTTGACCTAGAAGTTTGACAGGTCTATTGTAGATTTAACTTGAGTACTTTAAACGAGTATCCCCCAAAAAAAGTAGGCTCCTGTGCGCTGAACCTCTTGAGTTGGGTTTGAGGATTAGGAATATTAGGATATCGGTAGAATAACCAGAGCCACGTTTTTGTGAACTGCAAGAAATGTTAGATCGGAATAAGTGAGAGACGAAATAATAAAATCTGCTAACCATTGCAGCTTTAAGGTTCATAATTGCCTGCGCTGTTGTCTCGCGTTGTTTATAGTTTGTCTTAAAGGTTTACATAAAAATTTCCAAGTTCAGTTTCAAACTTAGGACAGGGTGGTAATTAGTTAGTAGTTTAATTGTTTTTAGTATATAATTAAATTTAAAGGTTTCAATACTAACATAAAATATATACCATTTAATGGGCACTACTTTAGAAAAACCATCCGATTCCACTTCTACCGCTAATTAGGACAAAAATAGAAAATATGGAAACCATAACTCTTCACATTCTAGGAGACTCCAGATAATATTTAAAAACATTAGTCTAAAATTTTAATATAACAAACCAAATTTAAAGTTAAGAAATTATTGGATGGTCCAAGGGATAAAATTGAAATATTAAAAGAAAGTAGAATATATGTAATTGGTTGCGTGAACTGTAACCAAAAATATGTTGGGTATAATGGAAGATCCATGAAACAGAGATTCAGAGAAATATAGTAGAACAAAAAAAAGAAGTATTACCAGCGAATAATAACTACGATAAGAAGATTCACTCTCCGCGGCGGCACGTCAACGGTATGTCTCCTTCCCCGCGCGAAAACTAGCATGATACTGGCATGTGACCTTTGGACCCGGCGCACACTGGTCAAATTTCTAGGAAAGCTGGCCATAATAAGGTTTACCAGAAATAAGACATACAAGTTATTAAGTATTACACGTTTAATATATCGTGTTTTAGAGAAATAATTGTTGAATTTTTTGCTCATCATCTATATTTATATATAGGGCGTATCAATTAGCACTAACGATAAAAATCATGTATAAAAATCATTTGTATGTTCATAAATCGTTTTAGAAAATGATTTTGAAAATTAAGGGCTCCTTCGTTATAAAGAAAAGGGTTTTAAATTTTTAATTCGATGATCCAAATTTTGTTTTTGCAAAGGTTAATTCAGGAGTCACACGAGCAAAATGAATGTTAAGCGGACGACAGAAACGCGTTGATGAGGGCCTGAAATTTTGCCATATATGTATTTCAGAGTTATCATTTTCTTTCTTAAATTAATCTAATAGGAACGAAACTAGTAAAAAATATAGAAGCATCAGTGCAGCTGTTGTTCAAAAACACTTGCTTATATTCTGACTATCCCAAGGTAATATTAAAGCCATATTTACAAATTAAAACTAAATTATAAATTTTTATCTGCTGATTCAGCCAAAGTATTTATTACCTCTTTTTATAATAACATCAGTCTTGCATCAGCAATAATGATTCTGCCGAAATTTAAGCTTCAGTTTCACTTACTACAATATTATGGGATTAGGGGTGGGCGACAATAATCGATTATTCGATTCACTTTTAAGAAATTACCGATTAATCGACTTATCGATTAATATTTCAGAAAATATGGATGATCGATTATATCGATTAATCGGTTATTCAGTTGTTTGCTAAAATATTAAGCGTTTAATCGATTATTCAATTTCTTGCCCACCCGGTACCGATGACTTTACAACAGATATAGCTTTTAAAATTCCAATAATTTAATAATGCGTTGAGTTAAGGGTAATTTAAATGACATTTGAAAATACCTTACGTACAATATATGAAGCAAAAAAATACCAGAGAAACGTAAATGCTCAAACAAGACAGCAGCAGGGAAAGCTGCGCACGTTACAAATTTAGCCAATAAGGGATCATCATTTGCATTTTAAGATCCTTTACACAAATAGTACACTATGTAAAAATCGACGTCTCCTATTGGTTGATCCATCTCGTATTACTATATGTCTTCGTGATGCAATCAATTTCTGCCAAGAGCTCTCCGGAGTGTCGTGGTGTAGAGGTTTAGACAGCTGGGTCTCACCTAGACGGCCTGGGTTCGATCCCCGTTCCTTTTTTGATTTTTTTTTAAGTTTATGTTTCTAAACAGTTTTTTTCTTGATTTTGGGTACGTCTTGGATTAGTTTGGGTATGTCTTGGGTTAGTTTGGGTTAGCACCTGGTTAGTTTCCTTTCTTCGAGCCCCCGTAGCGAGCGAAGCGAGCGGAGGGCCATGCGAATTGAACAAAAGGAGAGGCCGATTTTTTATAGGGCACTATTTGTGTAAAGGATCTTATAACGCTCCTCATTTCGAGGCGCCATTTTCTGATAATCTGGCTTCAGTACTTCAGTTGTTGCACAATTAGATATAACACCAACACATATCCTCAACGGAGTGTTAGCACGACGTTAGCTGTGTAGTATATCAGTCTTTATCTTTTTATTATGTATTTGGGCAAAACTATTTGATAAGAAGGATCACTTTCCGCGGCGGCATGTCAACAATATCGGCAGGCCATGATACAAATAAAACAATCATGTTGGCAGGCGGCCTTTGACGCGGCGGCCATAGACCAGTTCATCCTTTTGTCAGATTAATTTTCACGCCTAAATTATATAGTCGAGTCAATATTCGATATAAGATAATATCGCTAATTTTTAGTTGTATTGTATTACAAAATAGGAATGAAATATACAGTAAAAATATTGTGCGAAACCTTTAACCAATTTTAAAAACACCCAAAAGGCCAAAATTTAATTAAATATTAAAAGATGGGGAAAATCGAGCAACATTTTCTTCTTGATGTCTTTTGTCAGAATATTAGTATTCGGAAATATAGTGAAATCATTAGCACAAAATCAAAATCTTTTAAATATTAGTTATTACATACCTTGAGTATTGTTATCAATAATAACTAATTAAAAACGTTAACAGATTTTTGAAACAGCCTGTTGAATACAAACTTTATTAAAAAATTTATTTGGTGATAATAATAAAAAAAAACATAACGTAAGTTTGACATGGAGCTGCAAACAATTCAGAAGATATCAATTGTGTTTTTCCAAAGCCAAATAGAGTGTTAGAGTGCTATAAATAATTTCATCATAAATTTGATTAAATATACCGCAAACGAAAATATCGTTTATGGCCAGCTTTTATTTAAATTCAACCTGTGTGCGGCGAAATTCGCCGAACGTTACCAGGCAACGAAGAAATTAAACGACGATCCCTTTGTAGTGCTCTCTTGTCATTAAGTGGACCTTCTTGTCGTAGTTAATATTCGCTGGTATTACCAAGCAGACGTTTGAAAAGAATCACAGAATAAGAATTATACATTTTAAATTAATTCATAATTTATCTGACAAGAGATTGTTTGGCGCATACAAAAGTATGAAAATTATTAAATCTAATAATAGTTTAAAGAGAGATAGATAGGACACCAATCCCGTATAGTGCATTACTGCACCCTATTAGTTGATGGAGCTTAACTAAAAGAGTTCCCGGGATTGGCTCTTTTTTGTTTCGCTTGTTTAAACATAGTTAATATAAATAGAATTAGGTAGATTTTAAGCGAAGTTTTAATTATCGCTTGATGATGCTAACATGGCTAACGAAACGCCAGTCGACTATATTGTGGATAAAACTATGTCATAGTTGAAAATATTTTTAAATAAATTTTGTGCGATCGTGCGACCTTTTATAAAATACATGCGATATATTTTCAACGCACTATCGCAATAATGAGTAAAATTTGCTTCCTTGCAACAAAAATACCTCCTTTATTCTACAAAAAAGTCGCGTGTAACACAGTACATGTGTTAGAAGTGAATACTTCTTTACCGAAATAAGCTTAATAACTACACTACAAATATATAACAGAAAGAAGATTAACCTTTGGATCCAAATTCACTGCAAATATAATATAATAACGCAATAATATATCCGCCAAGCACCAGTCTGGAGTTTGCTAAGATGCCAAAACAACATCGAAATACAATGTATTTTTTTCTAGGCCTTATAGATAAAATCGTATTGTAGGGCATTTTGCCAAAAATTCCAATACCCAAATATGAAATGATTTAATAGCAACTAGAAATGACGTAATTATAATATTTTGCAACATTTACTGTTTGTAATTGCTACCTCGTACCTACATCTCGATTTTCATGTTAAATATCAGAGAATCGATTGCCTAGTGTTTTGGTAGGAAATTGGGAGAATATGTTTCCGGATATTGCTGTAGTGGATGCACGTATTACGTACAATGTCGGATTATCAGATAGACTGATTTAAACTTTCCGGCTGATAATAGAAATTCTGCAAACTGTTTATATTTTCATTTAGTTTGGTCTCCGTTTAATAATAAGCATGGGATGTTGAGTATTATGTTTTATATAAAAGTTGGAAAAAATAAATAGGTGTTAAGAGGCCATATATTCAGCTTGAAAGTAAATATTTAAAAGTGATCATATGATGATGGATCCTGCCAAACTTTGTTTTGTATTAGTGAATATAACAAGTTTTTGGAGATAAGTACAATTTCAAAATATGATAATCATTAATGATTTCGTGCATATTTATTAAAATGATTAACGGTGGTATGTCTATAACGATTTCCGAAATTGGTCAAAACCATAGACAAAGAATGGTTGTAAATAGCGCAAATGCCAGTTTAGCTAACCTCACAAAGATGAAAAACTTAAAAGAACTGGAAAATGCCCCCGTTCCCAATAACGAGGAATATGAAAATTAAATTGATAAGCAAATGCAACCAGTAAAAAACTGGTACAAAGTTATGAATTGACTTTGACTAGATTACAAGAATAATGCCATATCATTTAATTACTAGTCTGTGAGGTTAGTTTGATATTGAGGTGTTTTCCGGAAAATATTTGATGCTGTTTTTAGGTGCTATATATCTATAATTTAGTATTATGTGTTTGAGAAGAATTCAGTGATCTTTGTTTGAAGACTTTGTTAATTTTTAAGGGTCCCTTATAAAGTATGAACAACCAAATATTAAACAAAATCAAAATAGACCTATTACTAACTTCTTTATTCCTTGTTGATCTGACAAAATAAAACGAATAGGTAACAAATTTATTGAATACTCATTATTCAAACTTTTAAATACCTTCTTGCAGGGCAAAATTTCTCATGGTGTCCGTATTTCGCAATATTTGTAGGGTATCTTGACTGTTATTGGAGCTAGAGGATTGTAGTAATCGCGAAGTGTTACTCCTTCTCTATGAATATTTTATAACGGGAGTAATATGGATGATCTTCTAAGTAAAATTGAGCAGAACGGTAAGATTTTCAATAGATGTAATATTTTTCTAGATATTAGTCAAACATAAGTTAACTACTCGATGTTCCACGAAGTCTTTTTAAAAAATATTTATTTTAAAATTAATTAATTATTATACAATGTTAACGCTTAGGTAATTATCAACTGACTTCAACTAGCTAACTCCTCTGCTGTGAAACAATAATTGATATAATATAAAATAAAAGCAATGTCAGCAGAATTAGTCCTTATCTCGTGGTAGTGGTTACATAACTCATATACTATTTCTAAGAGAATTATCATTAAATTTGGCCTGACGAGAGTTTTCCAAAAATATATAGCACTTTATTCTTATTTTTTGTTTCTAGCTCTCGATCCCCAGCGTACGATTTTTCATACGTCAATCCCCATTGATTCGGGGCTTATATTGTTTTGAATTAAATAATATAATCCAAACTTGTTAAATAATCTATTAAATTCAAATTGTGTATTGTTAATCCTGGTAGGGAAACACTTTAAAGTAAAGATGGCAAAACAATAAAATTGTCAGAAATGAGTTTAAGGCAATTTTTAGGTTATTTAAAAAAGTCGAAATCTACACAAATATCAATTAAATAGAATGTCTTTTTACAATTCTGATATATACCAGGATACACTTTAATTGTCGGGTATAATTTATCATACAGTGGGCAGAAGCATGCATGAAGTAAAATCCAGTGTTCATATAGTCTTTCAGCAAGCAGTTTCTAATGACCCAAAGGATGTAGAAGAGCTGCTAAACTATCGTGGTAGTTTAAAATGGAGTGACGAGTGCTACAATCAAATTAAGGGAACTAAATCATTGGAGATTTCATTGATTCTATCTAATAATGCCGGACAGAGAAAAAAGGATGACGATGACGCCTCAAGCGATGATAAGATTGATACGAGTACCAGGGACCTGAGGAAGGGAATACTTTCTTAAAAAGTTATTTTTTCCTATTAGGTGAGAAAAAGACAAATATCCAATTTTACCTCATCCAAATTTCCGTGAATCAACTGACTGAAATGTCGATAGTAACACGAAAAATATTGGTTGAAAAACAGAAAAGAATAAAGCGTGAAAAACAGGAAACTGACCTAAACAGGATAGTGAAGAAAAATTATTGGAAAGTAATAAATCGCTCAACACGCGCACACAAAGAATTAAACTTATAAAAGAGAAAATACCAACAATTCTGGTAGTAATAAACGATAAAAACTTGAAACAAATCGATATGTTTAAGATGTTTTTGATGAATATCTAATAGACCTAATATTTATTAAAACGAGCAAGTATGCAAATCAAAATGGATTTCATAAATTTTCAGTTAAGCCTGCAGATATGTATGTGTATCTGGTTAAAGTCCAGCTTCTGTGTAGGAATATACAGGAAAGCAAAGGCTCCTCTAAGGTTCTCATTACAGAACTCAGGACAAAATTTTAAAAATAACATTGACTCAGTGGCACCACAATAGCAGGTTACTACAATATCAAACGTGCATGAAAATTATCCCTACTAATCTAAAGGCAGGTATAAAAAAGATAAATCGCTAGTTCAAGCTGAGCAACCATCTATTATAAGGAAATGGAAAATGTAGATCGATTTGATCAGATGAGAAATTTGTATAGATCCAGAACTAGATCAAAAAAGAGGTACTGACTTTTGATTTGATTCTGTCTCGATGGAGCTGTAGTACAGACGTGGTATCCGTATCAGCCAACTTTCCACGGAACCAGTGCATTTCACTCTTGGAACTCACAGGGAGCTCTGAAAATTTTAATTCAACTTCTCACGAACTTCAACACTGGACCCAAACCGAAAGTACTACCAGAAATTTGATTTGATGGGAAAGAGCACTGGTTGGATAAACAAAATACACAGTGGTAAAAATAGAACATTCTCCTGTTTGAAATGTAATGTAGGATTACTAGGTCTCTGTTTACATTATCTTAAACTAAAAATCGATATATAGAAAATACTTATATCACTATATCACTTTGGTTCCTATGTCTGGAACTATAGGCGTAGACCAAAATTGTAAATTAAACTATATTGACCCTAATTATTTAAACGAACAATTTGCTTAATCAAGCTTGCTTATTAGTTACGCTCGAACATCCAATGCAATGGACTGTACGGAATAAACCTTCTATCTATATCTGAGTTGTTCCCTATATTTAATTAGATATACTACTAAATTCAAAAATGTTTAATTTTATTCTATTATTATTTTCAAAAGCATACTCGGTAACATTTTAAATGAGCAGTGTTTTCGTTGAATCTGATTTGTATGGACCTTCAACTTTGTCGAGTATATTTTTGGACACAATCCGTGCACCCAATTTCATATAGTCGACTTCTTTCCAATGTTTCAATTTTGTCCTTTAGACCACTCAATAGTTTTTTAACGTTAAACTTAGTTTGAAATCCTAATTGGAATCGCCTAGTATACTAAGAATTATATGGTATCGAAGCATATAATCCTCAGTATACTAGAGAACCAAACTCAATATAACGTTAAATAATTATTTGGTGGTCCAAGGGATAAAGTTGAAACATTGGAAGAAAGTGAAGTGAGTAAGGTAAGTGCACCTGTAGCTGACACTGTACCAGTTGGTGACACTTACAACTTTATTTTACTCTTTTACGAAGACTAACCCTTAAATTGCAGATACCTGAATTCAGTAAATTTTATGATTTTTTACCAAATATTTTAAAATCTACGCCACTGTTTTAGATATGTCATTACTGTCATACTAGCCGTTTTACTGAACACGTGTTTGTTGTGCTCTTGAAAACGATCACAGTTTGTTACTATCTGCAAGCAAATGAGTCTATAAAATAATGTTTTTCTTCACCGGAGCTTTACTTTTCACTTTTCCGCCGGCGGAGGTAAAAGTGTTGTCATAGCAACATAGATACAAACAAACGGACAACAAAATAAGCGTCAACAACTCAAGATTTATTAACCTACAATTTGTATTTATCACTCAATTTGTGATTGCATTTCTAAAAATCACTAATTTAGGAACAAATTAGTTATTATTTAATCGAACTTACTCAATAACTGCTTATCAATACGGAATTAAAACTCAATCGGAGACGCAATCTTAAAAAAATAATTATTGTTGACAGTATCCCCTGACAGCTTTATGTTACATTACTATAGCAACAACCTGTGCCTATTCACAGTCACCGGTCTAAGCTGCCTTGCGAACCCACTTATCTTTAATAATAATTAGATATTATTACTATTAAAAAGAGATGTTTTTGCATTACTTTGTCGACATTTGAAGAAAAAACAGCATATTTTATTTGGAGGAAAAGTTACTTTTCATGGCTTGCTCTCTATTACCAGCCTCATACTCCGTTCGGCTGTTAAACACGAGCGCGCCATGAAAAGTATCACTTTTCCTCCATATAAAATAATATACTATTATACTCCAACTTTTTAATTTCTACAGCTATTTATTGTTTTTTTTTTTTTGATAAACTTAATGATTAAGTAATGATATTTTAAACAAATTTTCAGTTATAACCTAAGATTTCCACTTTTTGTGAGGTGTCATCTTTAGGTGTTGCATTTTATGCTTGGCTCTAATACATGACACATGTGTCACCTATTGGAACAAAGTCAAATTCCGTCATAAGGACGGTTTTTAATTATTCTTATTATGTATTTTTTTCCCTATTAGCAAAAATCATCTCAGAGCATGAAATCCTATAGGTGCATAGGTGTCATCTATAGGTACAATGTCCTTATTTAAAAACCTAAACCTGACACTTAGTATATTTCTTATGCATTTTTAATATAATATAATTGTATCGAGACAAATATTATGTTAGAAATAGATATAGGCTGGTAAGTAACTAGTAAATACCTTATTTCAGAAATGGCCCCGACAAAAATTCTGCAATACTCAGAAAGCGCAATGCAAGACGCTCTTGCTGCGGTACGAAATGGAATACCTGTAAAAACAGCTGCGACCAATTTTAAAGTACCCAGAACCACACTGTTTTACAACTTTAAGGGAAAAAATCCGGAGTCCCGTAAAATTGGTCCAACCACTATTTTTCCCCTGGAGAAGAAGGTTTGTTGGTTAAGTGGGTCCTGCAAATGGCACAATCTGGATTCCAAATCACAAAGGACAACTTTTTATCAAGCGTGTCAAAACTATCGCCGGAGCTGAAAGCCCCTTTAAAAATAATATTCCAGGGCGAAAGTGATATGAACGATTTCTTCAACGACATCCAGAAATCACCCTTCGTACTGCTCAAAACCTTACCATGAGTAGATCAGCAGTAGGAAAAGCAAAGATATCAAGATGGTTCTCAGAAATTTTTAAATATTTAGCAGAATGCGGATTGACAAACGTCCTAAATGATCCGAGTCTGCGTTTTTTTTTTAAATCCAAAGGGAAATAAAGTTCTAGCTCCCAGAGGTCAAAAAAACTGTTTACGCAACTGCGAACAGTAACGAAAAAGAGTGCTTGACTGTTTTACTAAATGCTAATGCTGCCGGTACTTTGGCACCGCCAGTGATAATTTTTCGCTATAAAAGGATTCCATCAGAATTGTCTTTCAGTTTTTCAAAGCACTGGGGCATCGGCATTTCCGAAAATGGATGGATGACGTCGGACAACTTTTATTCATATATGGCAAACGTATTCTGTCCATGGGCTAAGGAACATGTTACTTTTCCAATATTTTTTTGTAGATGGCCATGTGTCGCATTTATCGTATCACTTAAGCAGATTTTGTATTCAGCATAACACAACTTTGGTTGCATTATATCCAAATGCAACCCACCTACTTCAACCCATGGATATAGCGGTATTTCGTACTTTAAAATCTGGATGGAAAGAACAGGTTAATGTATGGAAGGCTGAAAACCAGCATGAAGTTTTAAGAAGGCGAGACTTTGCTCCTTTATTAAATGCTGCAGTAAAGGATAGGGTTACCTCGACAATCCTTGAAAATGGTTTCCGCAAATGCGGCCTTTTTCCATGGAACCCTAATGTAGTTAACGATATGTTTTCAAATGACGATGACCATCACAAAAATGATCTTCATTCAAGATCTACTGTAAAGACCCATAATAATAAAAACCATCTTGAGTTTTTTGAATCATTTATAAATGAAAATACCCTTGAAGAATTTCGACGACAAGTATTACAAGAAAACTGGAGTGGCCGCTTATGCGACAAATCTTTGTTCGGTGTTTGGATAAAAATCAGGCAAGCCTTAGACGAAAATCTTTGTGATAGGAATATCAAAAAGATAATTAACGACGCTGAAATTGTTTTTGAAGATCCAAACGTCAACATTGAAATAATAGACGTTCAGGATATGGCAGAATTTTCTCAACAATAGCTCACTAACTACGCGATCAGGAATGGTTTCAGAACATGGTTTGAAACCAAGTGATAACACCAATGCAAGTCAAGGTTACGAAAATCTGAAAGAAGACATACATTATAATTCGTTAGAAGATAATTTAGAAATGGTTTCCGGTACTAATCTACTTGATCAGCCAGATGTTCTAAGCATACAAACTTTTAATCATGATCCCATCCAGTCTCTAAAAGACTCAGTTGAACAAGATATTAAACAAACGAAAGATTTTGAAAATTCAAATTTTAGATATTCAAATAATTTCAAATGAAAATATCCCAAACTCGCCAAAATGTTCAATTAACTGGCCAGAATGATAGTCTAAGCAGTTAAAACACATGCAAAAAAAATTAGAAGAAGAGGCATCAGTCAACCAGCAAATATCTACTTTTAATAGAGAAGAAACTCCAAAGAAATGTTTTCCAGACCTGCCAACGTCTACTTCTTATAATGAAAAAACTTCCAGTAGACGTCTAGAAAAAGATCCAAGCCCGTGTATGGAAAACATACATCCAAATATACCTAGTCCATTTAAAAGGGTGCTCTTTCGGCCGGAAGCAAAAACTGAAAATAATAGTAAAAGAAAAAAGGAAAACATTCCGAGTGTTCTAACAAGTGAGATGTGGCAAGAGTACAACAGAAAAAAAAACAACAAAAAAGTCAAAGCAGGAAGAAGAAAAATTGGTAAGAAAACGTAAATTGGAAAGTAATAGAACTGAAAAAAGCAAGCTGTATAAAAAGCGAGAAGCTTCGATGAAAATTGTTCAATTATCAGAATCGGATGATTCATATTCTGAAGATGATGCGCCAGTATTAAACACTACAAATGGTCAAACAACGGTGACACCAGTCAAAACTTTACTAAAACCTAAAGTACAGGACTACGTTGTAGTGCTATATGATGGTAAACACTTCCCTGGTAAAGTAATTGCGCTTAAAAACAAAGAATACCTTGTAAATGTAATGAGGCAGAGTGGCAGAATGAGCTGGCGCTGGCCAGTTAGTTGTTAAGGTGTTTTTTTACAAAACGTTTAATTCATGCATTAATAAAATTATATCGTATTCATTGCGCTTTACTTATTTCATAATTTTTCCCTTTTAAATTGGAAATCACCCAATTTTAAATCAAATTATTCCGACTATCAGCTACAGGCACAAGAAAGTCATCTTTAGGGACAATCAAAATTTTTACTGTCATGCACTGGACCAATAACATGTTCTAAGATTTTTGTTATTTTTTTGGAAAAATTGTAAATTTTGGCCACTTTTAAATTTTTTATACACTAGACATAACTGTAATATACATGGTAATTAAAATGTGTCGCTTCTACATGCAACATTTGGCAAATTATAGGTATCTTTTTATCCAAATTTCCAAGTGTCAGCTACTGGTGCACTTACCTTATATGAAATTGGCATGGAGCGTAATCAAAAATATACTAGACAAAGCAAAAGAACGAGGTTCAAAGAATACAGCCGATTTAAAATATGGTAGAACAGAAACATTAATTGTCCACCATGCTTTTGAAAATATTCACAGAATAACATTAAATTTTTTAAATTAATTCATAGGATATCTGACAGAAGATTGTTAGACGGGTATGAAAGTATGGAAATAATTAAATGTAAGAATTATTTAAATAGAGACATTGGGCTTATTCCCTAGTGTCCATTGTATTGGCTGTTCAAGCTGAATTAATAGAGTCCCAGGATCGGTTCTTTTTTGTTCCGCTTGATTAAGCAAATTAATAGTACGTATAAATTTAGTTAGATAGATTATAACTTTAGTTTTAATCATCTGCTGATGATGCTATCATGGTTACTAAAACGGACGTCGAGAGAAAAAATTATGTTTTGGGTATTATGGATAAAATTGTGTTGTAATGCATTATGCCGAAACTTAATTCGTCCTGTATGTCAAGAACAAAAATGGCCATTAAACATATTTTTAAGCTAACGCTTCGAGGAAACTGCGACACTCTATCTTTAATAATAGCTGGCATACCTTGAAATTTCCACGAAATTTGGACACCATGTATTCATTTTGCCCCATTCTAATTATATTTCAATTAAGAAAGAGCCAGTACATATCAGCTTGACCGGTATAATGTCTCTATGAAAAACATGTTTTTGCTGATACATAAAAATTCATAGGAAAATTTCTGAGTACATTTACCGACATGATGTTAGTAAACCTAATCAAGAATCAAACAGTCTAAAATTTCTTACCTACAAGGCTTTTCAAAATTATTTTAAATTAATGTCATTTTTATTTATATAGAACTCATTATGATCCGTCTTTCACCCAGTCTCATAGCAGCTGATAGGAAAATTCGCATAGATTTTGTAAATTAAGTTCCTGAGAGCTTTCAGAAGCATAATGAAATTTATATTCCTGTGCCGTCAGCGTAATATTGCTATTCACATAATAGGCAGACAAAATGAGGGAGGAATCTTAAAAATATAAATTTATTATGTAGTCTTCTATAATAATTGCTAGAAATATAAACGTTTTTTAGATAACGCCTGTTTGCTGTGATAAAAACATGACATATATCAGAATTGATTAAACAGAAAGTGTAGTTATTACTAAATCGTGTTGCAGGATAAATAAATAAGATTGCATATCGGCACCAGTTCGTTCTTTTGTCGGATATCCGCCTAGAAGCTTAACATGTAGACCATTCGTTTCAGCATTCATGAAATAGACCGACCACACAATCTATACTAGAGTTGCCACGTCCTTTATTATCTTCTAATTGTATTCAATTACTTTTACCTCAGATTAAGAGAAACTGAGCGTGAACAAAATTATAAGAAAATAATAAAAATTAGGAAAATTTGCAGCTAATGATGCATAGACCAGAACAGCTGTTGCCGAAGCGCGAAAATTAGGCCCTAGCCCTAGAGCACAATACCCGACCTATGATATGGAACTCGGTTTGGCTTAAGATTTGCAACAGAAAATATAAATAATAAATTCAGCTGTGGACGCTAGGAATTTTAAATGTAAACAACAAAATCAGATGATACGTCATTTCAAAACAACGATAAATTAAAACGGTTCAAGTATTATGCCCAAATAATTGCTTCGATATACGGTCACTAATACTAAAGATAACGAATGAAACATATAGATAGGTGAACAAAAACATAGTTTAATACCATGAATATGGCAGCATGGTTTGTTTTTGTACAAAACAAGTAAAGTTTTTGTCTTTAACTCAACTAAAATAAATAAAAATATATACTACGGTACTCAGGGAACTTGAGTTGAAGGAGGATTCTTCAGGTAGATGGAAAAACTTTACAACGCCGGCGAACCTAGTCGGAAAAACTTCACGTAGCGTAGCCGGAACGCCCCTGTTAAACATCAACATAGTCAAGGTTCCCACATATAACTCAAAGCAAGGAACATTTGTAGGCAAAAAACATATAAAAAAAAAATCAGAAAAATAAATGTTTACCTGTGATTATAATATAGGCTATCTGCTGTGCCGAAATCAGCTAGCTGCCTTCTAAGATGGGCGAAACAGAATATGTGCAATAAAAATTAGAAAGGAACTAGCAACCATACAATGTGAAATTGAATTCTCACAAAATGATGCCCCTTCTTTAAAAAATCAAAATCAACTTACCTGCGACCACGGCACAAGGAGAAACCGTGCCTGCGACGTAACAGTGAAAATACCAGTAATGGAGAATAATCCAGGCACCAAACAATCAAAACACTAAAAGATAAAATAGGGTACTGCCTAAGGCTTACTAATAAGTTGGGCAGAAGATTCAAACAAATTTTACCGCGACAGTACACTGTCACTACAATGACTGTCTTCTAAAAACTGACCCGATTAATTTTCATGCGGTGAGATGATGAAAAGAAGGCTAGCCTCAACCTATACCGAAAATTCTTCCCGACCCCATGCTTCATGTCACAAATGTCAAGGCTTCGCGCATCAAAAGCAGGCACGAGAATCCAGTCCAAGGTTAATCAATAATCTGCTCCCCGGAACAATGACGTCAAACGAAAACTTAAGCCACTTATGTTTTGTGATTTTCCTTAATTCAATCGCGTTACTCAACAACTCCTTCATGCTTCATAGTACATACCTAATATATGATATTAACACACGGGAACCGGTCCCAAAACAATTTTGTATGAAATCAATATCGATCCATACGCAACGCAGAGCGTCAAATTCAGATGGTAATTTGGTTCATGAAAGTAAATTAGCAGAGAGAAAACTAATATTTAAGAAAAAAGAATGTTACATTAAAGAAAATTAACCAAAATCGAGACAATGCAGCATTTATGATGGTATATTTATATTGGTTAAATAAACCCCGTTCGTTTTCTAGGAAAGTCTAAAAAACCAAGTCAATTAGATAAAGTAATCGCCCAATGAAGGGAAATATCCCCTAAACCCCAGCACAAACTAAAAAGGCATCGAATCGAAGAAAACTAGTTGTTCCAGGGAAAACATATGGAACGCACTGGAACTAGATTCCACCACACTAACACAAGGTACATATTTTATTTTCAAGCGAGTTAACATCATTGTTGACAAGCATGTTTAAAAAAAACTTGGTGTTCGAGCTACCAAAACCTACTTAATACTAAATATTTAGTTTTGGCATGCAAGTACGTGGCTCTGTATCTCCTTTCTAAAAGGCACTAAAGCAAATGGAAATTGCTCAATCCTTATGGCCGAGCTAACACAAAGAGGCGAGAACGAACATTGCAGATTTTCTAATGAAAGAAGCATTTTTATACTATGACCTATGACAATAAATGTCATCAATTTTATGAGAGCTTTTCTTTTGAAATTCCAGTAACTCTCATTTCAGTTTTTCTTAAACTCACTTCACTAATATTTAAATGATAAATAATATGTAAATAAGATAACAATAAATAATAGATGAATAAAGACACATAACAGCCGATTAACAGATGTAATTTTAGCTTAACTTAACAATCAAGTATGGTACCATTTTCGGATCGTTACAGTCACTAGAGTTAGTCTTACTGAATGATTTTTGGGCCACTGCTGAATGTCATAGGCGTTATGTATCTATTAGAGGTAGTTAGATTAACGAAGAGGTGATAAAGAATTCACTTTGATAAGAAGAAATCAATAAGTCTATTGGCAAAAACTTAAGAAGATCTATCTTCACCTGAAACCTATAAGGCGCATATCTGTTCGTTTAGGGTAGGTATACTTGATTTTATAAAATTTAGATACTGGTCATCAGTCGTCAAGTCAAGTGAGATAAATCTGTATGCAATAAAGCTTTTTAAATATTTCGCTGTGTATGATCTAGATTATAGTGACATTTTCTTCGAAGATATTTAAAATAGGTTTTACGCAATCTTGAAGCTCGACGGATTAAATTTGGTATAGAGTAAGAACCGCGAAAGATATAACTTGAGAGGGGTTCAAACTGAGATAGATTTAACTTAAGTATGGTTAAGTTGACTACCTCAATAATTTCAACTTAATGGTGACTTTTCAACTTGAAAAGGAGCGTCCAGGGTTGCCGTATCCGAAGTACTTAGGCACTGGGGTAGAATTTTAGCTTTGGAGACTTAGCTACAATTTTTATAAAATCGAAAATATTTTGACATGCCCTCCACAGCAAAAATGATAGCGCGTCAATATTTTACCCCGTAGCCGTGATTGAGTGTTGGGTTATAAGTTGACATATCTTGGGGGGCTTCATCGAAATACCTTGCCGATTGATGAAGGGATTAGATGTGATGGTCCCCTCGAGAATTTAAATGAGATAATGCTGTTCTTTGCATAAATGGTTACTGATAAATTTAATTTGGTGGTTTAAGTAATATTTTCCAAGTTCAAGTTTACCACTACTTAAATTATCGATGCATCTACTCTTATAGTTAAGATAATATTTCCAAAGTTTAAGTTCAAACTGGATATAGGATAAGAATTAACTGAATAGTTTACAAAAGTTTACAAAAGTGAAATATTTCTAACATTAAAAACGAGGTGTTAACAGTAGTATCAAAAATTAAAGAAATCTTTTTAGACCAAACAGTTGTCATTTTTATTATAGATTTTTTTTGCTATTTTGCTCGTAACTGCTGAAGCAGTGACAACTGTGTCGGTCATTTTAGAGAACTCTAAGGCATTCGGTTGGCTAGATCAGAATCTTCTCATTGTTAGACTTAATTAATTCGAAATGACTACTAATAATTGTAAAAGTTAAGTGCGTAACTGGCTAAATTTATTTAAACTATGAGATGAAACTCTTTTTTCTGAGAAGACTGCCAAGAGCGTTGTGCTGCACAGTTTTAGTTTAAGACTGCTTTAATATATTCTCTGAGCAGCTGACCTTGTTAAAATAAATTGGAGTAAAATACAGGCATTTTATTCTCTAATATTCAATACATTTCATAAAGCAACAACAAATTTATTCGGTGCTATAAGCATCTTACACATTTCGAAAATGGCTTTTTTTATGGCAGTGGCACACACACTAAAGGGAGATCCTATGTCGCTCGGCGAGCGGTGTGAGTACGAAGATGTTGGTTCAAACGGTTCTTGAATAGTAGAAGGTTGTAATTAGGGGGAAACAGATGTCCTGGGAGTGAGCGCCACAGCGATGCAGTGCGCCAGACAAAGGAGTTCTTGTAAAGCGATGTTCTAGTTGTTTCCAGTTGTACGACAAATTGGTGCGCTCTTGCCGACTGTTGTGACTGTTTGACACGCGCTGCTAGGGGCGAGATGAGACAGCCAAATCCTGGTAGCATCTGCCTTGAAAGTATCCGTTAAACAGGGACATCCCGGCCACATGTCTGCGGTGTTTCAGACTATCCAGATTCCGAGTCAACTCCGGGTCGCCGACGAGATGCACAGCTCTCTTCTGAATGGAATCCAGCAGCTTTAGGGTGTGCTTTGGTGCGAGCCCCCCAAATGTGTGAGCAATATTATAAGCACTGTGATGATAGGTCGAATGTTGGTCTTTGGCTGCTGCAGTATTTTTGGGTTATTACTCCCAAAGAAAGTAACCTTAAGGAGTAACATCACAGGATTTTGAAGGCCAATTCACCTCAGCGTGTCTAGAACTGACGCGATCATAAACCTTTTAGCGCAATAAGGTAATTGTTTTATGAATTTTATATGATTTTGCGCTATGTTGTTGAAACAAGAGCTGATTTACACACACTTCATCCAACTTAGGCTGCAAAAATTATCTCTAATATCTTCTTACCGTAACGCTCAAAATTGATGGATAAAGTAGCTCCAGGAGCATCTTCATAGAAGTATGATCCAATGATGCTATTGGCCCAGAAACCATACCAAACAGTATCTTTTTATGGAAGCATTGGTTGCTTAGAAATGACAGAAGGGTTCATCGAACCCGAATTTCTAGGTCACGCTAAATTTGTGTACACAATAATGGATTGAGTTGTTCGTTTTGATTTGTCCAAACCGATAGATGGGTGCTGGTACTTTTTATCACCTTCCACTGATCCAGTTTTTTCAAATCGTCGTTCTCTTCCACGGATTTCCGCAGGGTCTCAAGTTTCAGAAAACATTTTTTTTTTGATGGAACGATGATTTTCGTAGCAAGTTTGGATTTGGAACTGTTGAGAAATAGTCATATATTATATCACGAGAACTATGAATTTAATCGATTAAACTACGTTCAATATTTTGAGCATGATTTTTCTGGAAAATTTTGAATGCAAAATAATTTAATAAAAACCCGAGACCGCGAAGCGGTCGAGGGTTCTTATTTATAAATTATTTTGCATGAAACTATTTGCCAAAAAGAAAAATCATGCAAGAAATATTGAGCGTAGTTTAATCGATTAAATTCATAGTTTGAGTGGTATACGGCTAGATTATTTCCTGAATTAGTTAAATTAAATCCATAAAAGCCATTAAAAAAATTTAACGTTAAATTTATATTTTTCAACAAATTTTACCTAAATCGCGGATTCATTTTGAAGCACCAAAAACACATTCAGAACGTTGCAAACGACTCTACCCCAATGATGCGTTGACTAGGTCCGCTTATCAAAGTCGACATGTAAATATTTCAAAATTTGACGTTTTCTGTCACCTCATACCAAAACAATGAAATACTAATTTTAAAGAAAATCGGAGTTCTAAGAAATAACAATCAATATTAGATCATTCGAACCATTTAGAAAAGAATGTTTTTTCGAAAACCGTTAATGAAAATTGCAATAATCAGCTACAATCGACAAAACAAAATCCAATATGGAGGACGCAGTTTAATCGCTGTTAAACAGGTCTAGTGCAATAATCACTTATCTAAACAAAATTTATTCAGAAAATCGGGCTGTCTGATTGGTCCATTTTACGATGAAGGAAATAATCATTCTTTTTTTTATTTATCATGTATCTGACATAATTGTTTGTCAAAGTCACTGGTTTCTCTAGAAACGCTAATGTACTTACTCTTTAGTGCTTTAATTTTTTTTTACTAAGGCAAACATTACGCGTCTACTTCGTAACAGTTATACGCCACAGGGTATTATTTAACAAGCGTATAATATGGGCCATAATCAACAAGGACGGTTATAATACGAGCTGCTTTTACGTCAACCGAGGCGTCAACACACACCTGTTATTGACATTTCTCGTTTCCATAGTTCTGGCTCTCAGATTGTCTATTACGAATTCATAGTTTCACTTGTTATTTTATGAGTAATTATAATTGCACTTGTTGTATTATGCAGAGCATAATGCTCTTACTATCATAAGTATTTTATTTTTATGTTCAGCACACACATACCACTCAACGAGCGGTGCGTGGGCGGGGATAGCAAACGTTGAGGATTATGAGGATATAATTGAAGCCTCTATTAAGAATGTTTTACCAAAAAAGCTTAAACGAGATGGTATGTGAAATGAATAAAATCCTAGAGTTCGAGCAGTGCAGTAAACTAATGTTTAAAATTATAAAAAATACACAGAAATCAAATATAAACATTTTATTTACAAATAAATAGAGAACTAGAGCACAGAATAACATATCAGATCGTCACAAATACTAACATAGGCTTAAATACCCTAATTGTAAAAACATCCAAATCTTATAACACATTACCTAAAGATATGAAAAATATTAAGTTAATAACAGATTTGTTAAATAATAAATATTTTTATCCGATTGGGCGAAAAAGGCACCTTTCCGATGCGTTTTCTCACCGCAAAAGTCATTGATTCAGTATATTGTAGTCGTTGCTTGGCAACATGCAATAACTGTACAGGAATAGAAAATAACTGTCCGGGAATATATCATTTCCGTACTAGACCGGAAATGTAACATTTCTGTCCTATTCAAATGCCTTGTTTGTCAGATCTGACGTCTATCAAAAGTAATATTTAGCTGTAGTTTCTGTAGTTACGTAATAGACTTCAAGCTCGCTCGATTCAAAACTTGATATTATGTTGAGTTTGAATGTGAAACATCGGTTTTTTTACATTAATATTTGGCTCTATTTTTTATAAGTACATATTATAATTAATTCCGATCGGATAAAAAATAGTATGTGCAACTCGTAGGAAGAATGTTTTGCTTTTCCTCCTAGTTACACAATATATTATTCTAGATATGAGGTAGATAAAATTCAGCACAGTGTTTGTATGTAGCTGTTCTCGAGGCCAGTGTTTGTATACACTGTTTAGATAATTTACTGTCACTTCTTGGCATGTATTTACTAAATGTCACAAAAAAAGTGATTTAAAAAAAAAACAATGTTAGTAGAAAATAGCCTGCTATGTTTTATAAGTGGTTACCATTTTTATTTTTAGCTATCCCAACATTGTTCTCACTACGAGAGAAAGAACATGATGTTAAGGGCCCATCCCGGAGAGAACTTAGAAACCAATACAAGGATCATCCTATTTAAGTGTTTTGTCCCAGTCAGATGGCAGTTATGAAATGTGTTTCAGGTACAAGTAGAGAAAGTGATTATGAAAAACTGCTTCGTCAATTTAATTCTTTAATTCTCTTTCAGTGGACTAAAAAAATAACTGAACGAGAAGCAAATCAATGGTTTAAAGTTAAAGAATGCCACATAAGAGTCAGAAAATGCCACCTTACAAAAGGAGCTTGTAAAAGACTGGAATTTGATTGTAACAAAAGACTTTTTAACTCCAAATAAGTATTATGGTAAAGAAAAAAGTAAGACTCAATGGACTAAGGATGAAATTTCAATTGCATTTACTCTGAGGTATTTCAGTAAGCGAGCCTATATATATGTTAGACAAACACTTAAATAATTTAAATGATTTTTGTTTACATGTTTAATTTAGTGCAAACACATTTACTGGACTATTGCATATTTGTCCAGAACATTTAGAACATAACACTTGTTCAAAAGACAACTTCGATGTATTATAGGGTCAACACAAATACTAGTCAGAATAATCTATTTTTATAGGGGCTTAAAGGCAGTATAATGATTTCCCTGACAATATGAAAAGTAGGCAAGATTTGAATCAATTTAGATATTTATGTAAATCATATATCTATTAAGGAAAGCATTGCTAGTTTTACAGAAAACTAAATTACTCCTTAATCGCACTGTTTATATGGTTTTGCATTTATAAAGAGTTGAATATATATTTTATATTAAACTTAGTGTAAGTTAAATAATAAATGATAAGCTATGTTCTTTGTTATTTTTTACTAGCCAATGTGATAATAAAGATTATTATAATTACTAAGTGCCTATTTATTTTTCTGTTCCCCTTAAAGTTTACAAAAACAAACTGAGACATAGGGGCAGATTATTTAATGGGTTTTTGTATTTTATTATCATCAACTACTTTTAATGTTTGTTAACGAGGAAGGACAACCCTTAGAAAGTTTTTTTTTTAACGAACTAAAACAAAGCTACACATTTATAGAACAGAAAAAAACATATAACATAATATATAATATATTTTAGGGTAAGAATATAGGTATTATTCTTTTTTAGAATTTGTTTAACACCACTCTCAAATAACTATATTATAAACCTAGACCAGGACCACCTACAAACACGGGAGACTGAAAGCTTCAAAAAATGCTACAATGGCTAAAACAACGTAATAACACTAATAACTGTTCATTATAACTAATAATTACAATAATTTTGGCGGGAATGCAGGGGCCCGTTTTACACGGCACATATAACAACATGTGCCGTGCCCGTTATATCCGAATGCACTAAGAGAGTCAACGCAAGGAAGGCAGGGAGTGGGGAAGGCAGGGAGGGATGGATGGCCGGATCGAAGGAGGTTCGGTGCTGTCTCTAGAGTCTAGTATTCCAAAGCGGGGCAGTCTTAGGTGTTCGCAACTGAATCGTATATTAATGAGCTTTCTGCTTGGCACACCTTCCGCAGTAGTATCGATAGTAAAGTGATAGGTCCACCACTTTTCTTCGATGCTCAAGGCTATCAAGGTATTTAGTCAACTCTGGATCGTCCACAAGACGGACTGCTCTCTTCTCTCTGGGGTTTAATATCTTGAGCAAGTGGTTGGGTGCCGAGCTCTGCACATGTTTTCCAGAGATGGTCTTATCTGAGCCTTATAAAGCAGTAGGAGTGGATGAGGTTTATACAATTTTGTTGCTCTATAGAGTGCTCCTAGCTTTTGTGCTTCTGCCTCGGAGATTTTGGTGACTTGATTACGCAAAAACATGTTTTCTACGCTGATGCCCTGCAAGCTTATGGATGAGGCCAGAGTCAGTGTTTGTCCTGTCATTGATAAGTCAAGCCCTGCGGTGTTTGGTTTTTTTGGAAAGGCAGTTGCTTGAGTCTTTCCTGCGTTAAACTGGACATTCATTTCCTCACCCCATTCCACGATGGCATGGCGTTAATATTATTAAATGATTGCCATGAAAATATTTTTTGTTAAATGTCAGTTATAGACATTGATAATTTTAATGATGTAGGTTACATCATTAAAATTACCAATGTCTATAACTGACATTCATCAAAAAATATTTTCCAGGCAGTTTCGATATATATCTTCGCTAATCATTCGATCACCATTTATACAGTTTTTCCCAGTACTGGATTCACATAGGAGAAGCAAAAATTACATCATCAGATCATATACATAAATAATGTATGCACTTTTTGTCAGTCCTGCTTTATCTGTGATTTTAGGCACAGGCCATGTCCCTTTTGCAATTGAAAAAGATGCAGTAATCATTCTTAAAGAATTCTTAATATGGTAAATTTGGGCACACTAGGTTTCCTGATACTAATCGTCGGATATTCATCCTCAGAATTTCAAACATTTTCCTAATGTGAACGATGTGCGCAGTTCTTTCGATCCATCTATTATATATTTGCCTACAAATAGTATACTACATAACATATGGGAAGTTATTTGGTTTCGTAGTTTCCTTTTTGACGGTTCACAAGGAAAATGGTAAAAATATAACAGATCCTGCCGATAATAATAAAAATAAAATTCACAATTCTTGCTAATGCCTCTTTTTCTTTTTATACAATGCTCTTACGCTGCGTCCTAATTGGTTAAAGTTTAGATCGCATGAGCGAACGATATGATGATCGCGTCGTCTGTAGGGGCGATCGATCGTCACTTTGTCCAAATTGAAGAGAGTACCTTAGTTTGAGTTAGTATCAAAATGACACGCGAGCAAGACAGACGCCATATTTTTGGCAAAAACATTTACTTAAAATATTTAAGATTTGTAAAAAAGAAAAGCGAGACATCCATTCAAACACGAAATACATCGTAACAGAATAGAATTTGGAGAGTTTTACCAATCAATCAATCATCATTATAAACTCTTACATTTTGGGTGGTCTGCTAAGGAATTACAAATCACGTTACGGGCAGCTAGCGCCGCCTTTCACGCTTACAGACCGTGATTTGCAGGGGCGCATCGCTGTCATTCCTAGGGCTACTAACCTATTTATAAGACCTAACTATGTGCCAGTTAATACCACTGCAGTTTGCTTCCCCGGGTTACTTTCCCTTTAAGCCTGATTCGATGTTGCGTTACCGAGAGGTTGATGTAATGCAGGCTTGTTTTGCATGCGTAGTGTGTGGCGGTTGGAAACAGAAGAAAACACAATATGTAAAAACCTCTCTCACCTTTCTTTGGTGTATTATCAAGATGCCCTATTGTGAAGGATGTGCAGCTGGGAATTGCATATTAGGCATTGCCGATTCAATCAAGGAACGAAGATTAAGCGAGCTTCGCCAAGATCGCTTCCTAGCGGAGCACGCAGGACCAGCCAGTCAGTGTGTCTGTGTCCTGTCTTTTGTGCTGGTCTTAAACATGCTGTGTGTAGTTCGTCAGTTCTATTGTTCAGGCGGTCTTGAGTCTTGGTGAAAAAGAGACGTTATTATGTGTATGGGCCCATGCTTAGGTTGGTTGTATGAGTTGTATCGCACATTGGCTATGTTTGCCGTCAGTGGCGAGCCGCGTATCGAAATCATAGAACTTGCAGGATACCTTATCGATATATTCCTAAACGGTGTCAAGATTCGACCATGAGTGCCAGTCTATGATTCTGGTATAGCGATTCGCCGAAAGGGCCGCTCTCAAATAGCGGTTCTGCATAACCTGCAGTGCTTTTTTGTGTGTATTAGCCACAGAACACCCTACAGGTGCTCCATACAGTAACGTCGGCCTGACAATAGCTCTGTAAATATGTAACTTGTTCACAAGACTCAAGAATGATCTTGGCCTGATAAGAATATTTATGCTTTTTTTGGCTATAGCATTCTTTCTGTGTATGTCAGTTATGTGTCCGGTAAAGTTTGGTCGCTTCTCGAACACAACGCCCAAGTACTTAACTCTCTCTTTCACGTTTACTGTACTGTATTGTGTTGTGAGTGGCGTAATATCTACGTTCGTTCTCTTTTTGGTTGGTATTGTTAGTTTTGTCTTTGGAACGTTTAGGTTAATTTTCTATCTCGCATAGTACGGGAGCAGGATGTCGAGGTGATCTAGGAGCTTAAGTTCTGCGGCCTTTGCTGCGATTTGGGATTGCGAGTTTATTGCCGTGTCATCGGCGTAGAGCATACTAAGGAGGTATTTGGACAGGAAGGGATGTCTGCTATGTAATAGTTAAACGGCTGGGGAGGCAAAACAGTGCTCTGTGGGCCACCGGCTTTTAACAGCCTCACAGACGAATTTGCCCTGTTTATGCGTACCGAGAGGGTGCGCCCGGCAAGGTATGACTGGGCCAATGCTGTCAGATACAGCGGGAAGCCAAGCTCCACATGCATCTTAAACAGCTCAGGCCGTCATGCCACACCCTGTCTCCTAGGTCTAGGAGAATCAACGCAGTACTTTGGCCTCGGTTGAAGCCCTGCACTGTGTCGTGTGCAATCTTTGCTTCAGGCATGATAGTGCTATGCCCAGCTCTGAAGCCGAATTGCTCCATGGGCAGTACACCGAGTCCATCGGCTGCGCTGCTTATTCTGGACAAAAGTAGCTTCTCCGGCACCTTTATCATGGTGGGGAGCAGGGAAATCGGCCTGTAAGGGCCAGTTTGCCTAGGATCTTTGCCTTGCTTGTGTATCATTATGATCTCGGTGTGTTTCCAGGGGGATGGGAAATGCTGTAGGCGAATGATGGCGTTTACAATGTGCATGAAGTGCATCAGGGATTTCTTCGGAAGGTTCCGAAGAGTTAGGTATGGCAAAGTATCGTTACCGGGAGCTTTATTCCGGGGTTGAAGTATAGCCCTAATTTTCCCGGGGTAACAAACAGCTTTGTCATCACCGTCAGTGGGATAGGGCTACACAGGAATGAAAGTTGAGACTTTTGATTATATTATTGAAAGTGATCGAGAAGAGTGCAATCATGCTACTACGAACAGAAACTTTTGGAATCTCAGCACAAGCAATCGCGCGATTCGACGACGAAAATCAAACTGATTTGAAAAACAAACAAGTGCGATCACGCGATTGCGTCGCGCGATTGGATGTATTTGACAACCATAGTTGTGCCAAGTACGTTTTATTTATCATCACGTCGCTAGCTCGCTCGCGCGATCCAAATTATTTACCAATTAGGACTCGGCTAGGGGTTCGCGAGACTATGGTCCCGGTCTCGGTCTTGTCTCGATCTCGGTCTCGAAAACGAGACCGAGACCGAGACTATTAATCCTAAAAATATAAATTTTCATATTATCGATTAAATTTATTAAACAAACTCACACTAAATATATAAAGATTTTTTTCCATTTTATTTACTAATCATAAATACTGTTCAAAATGGTTGCCGTTTTCTCTAATAGCATATTCACACATTTTTGTAACTCTTCGTAGAGCGTTTAAAATTTTTAATGAACGGCCCTGCAAAACTGAAAAGCCAAATGCGTAGCCTCTCGAAGTTCTTCCATGGAACGATTTCGGGTCTTGTAAACTTTATTTTGCATGAAACCCCAAAAAAAAATCTAATAAAGAGAGATCGGGGGATCGTGGAGGCCACCTTATAGGTCCATTAGTGGCTATCCATCTATTGGGAAAATTATTTTCAAGAAAAGGGCGTACTATCTGAGCATTGTGAGCAGGTGCTCCGTCTTGTTGAAAATATATATTATTTAACTGAGCTAAGGGGAAATTATCTAGCAACTCAGGCACAACATCTTGTAGAATTTCCAGATAACGATTTGCGGAGAGACCTCCTTCATAAATGCGATACGCTATTTGTCTTTCCAAAATAAAACAAGCAACACTAAACCCAAAACGTCCTTGTTGTTCCCGTTCAAATATGACGTGGTGATTTTCTTGCCACCAATGTCTTGTGTTATGCCGATTAAATATGCCGGCACTCGAAAAATAAGCTTCATCAGACCATACTACTGATCTGGCAAAATTAATATTGGTTCGAATTTGTTCCATATACCAATTGCAAAAAATTAAACGTCGTTCTGGATCTCCTGGAGGCAAATGGTATACGATTTTTATTTTCTTAATATTGCCTGTACCCTAGCCCTGGGCACACCGACTTCTTTCTCAATGCCTCTACATGAACTCGAAGACTCTGCTTCTACACAAGCTAAAACGTTAACCTCGTCGGTTTCACGGTTCTCCTTATTATAGGATTTTGGCCGAGGCTGCATAAAGGATCCATTATTTACTAAATTTGTTTTTAGTCTGAAAAAGATATCGGGGCAAGGCTGCCTTCTTTTCGGAAACCTACGTAGAATAGGACAAAATATTTACTTATATATAAAAATTAATGACGAATATAAAATATACCTATTAAAATATAATTCGGAAGCTTCATGTCTGTTTTCATTACAACGAATAAAACAAACGAGCATATGATATTTTTCATAATTCTGATATCTAATTTCAGCCATTGCCATCCTTTTAAGCGCAAAATAATTCACAATAACAGGTAAACACACCGCTTTTCTCCATGAATTAGTTGGTATTCTGTCAACTTTTCTGGAATGATAACTCGCATTGTCCATCACTGTCACAGAATTAGGTGGAATGAGATCTAACATTTGTTGAAAATATTCTTCGAACACATCGCCATTTATGTCTTCATGGTAATCGCCAGAATGATTTGACTCAAACATTAACAATCCGCCCTCAACAAAACCATCAACACTTCCAAGGTGTGTAATAATCAGCCGCTTTCCTTTCCCAGATGGTGGTTTTAGTCCGGTGGACCAGTCTTCTAAGAATGCTTGACGAAAACTTGAAATATTTTTGTCTTGCCAAATCTTCCCAACCGTATATCCTTCATTAAGCCATGTTTCGTCCAGATAATAAATCTTTCTAGTCTCACTTCGAAACTGCTTTATCTGTCTTAAGTAATGTCTCCTCCAGCAAATAATTTCATCTTTTTCGATTAGGAGCGATTTTCTGCTTTGTTTTTCCCAGCTGAAGTTCATTTGTTTTAAAGTTGTCCACAATTTCTTCCTGCTTATCGTTGGAGACATATTTTGGTCTTGCTTCAAGGCTCCTAAAATTTTGTCTATGGTTGGTATTTCCTTATTAAAATAAAAGGAATGTACTGTTCTTCTAATTATAAGTTTGTAGTCTTCATCGATAGGCACCGTCTTTCTTCCTGAAGATGGTATAGGTGGTTTTACAGCTCCACTTTTTCGTTCACACCTTAATTTATACATCGACGTTTTTGAAACACCCGTCATTTGCGAACACATTTCCACCACAGTATTAACGCTATACAGTGGATTTTGATGTTTGAGGGCGTCATATACATTAAGAATAATATTCTTTTCGTTAACAGAAAATGGACATTTGCTCGCTCGTTTCACTGGAGAGAAAACTGAATTAGCCATTTTAATTGAAACTATGAAATGAAACACACTGTGTCTTCTTCGGAAGAACAGATATAACTGAAAAATTACAATTCCTTAAACTTTAGGGTATGCATACAAAAGATCGTCAAATTTGAATGTTTACAATAGTAATAAAAAAACCTAAGTGTGATAAATATAATGCTGGGAAAGTCCGAGTATTAGGAAAGGTAAACGTTTAAAATATGTACGTATATGTACGTAATTATGTACGCCTATGTATCAGCCATCAGAAAATGATTTATTGCTTCGCATCATTTCGAAATAGAGTATAGTAGAAAATATACAGGGTGTTCCATTTAAAAAAAACAAATTGTGTTTCATTTCTGAGAAATGGAGCCTTCTAGAAAAAAAGCGAGTACGCCACTGACTTCTACGTATAAAACTATGTAGGTTTCTGTTTTTACCTTTCCGAAAAGTTATAAGATAACCGAGATACGAGGGGTGCCCGAAAATTGAAAATTTTCGATTTCACCCTGTATTTTAAAAACTAAGAGGGCTATGAAAATTATGTAAGCAACATCTTTCGTTTCTCAAAAAAGTAGCACAGTATTGCGAAAACCGCATCATTCTATCTCCACTAATAAAGGAGATACCTAGCAAAAGTATCAAACTTGGACACCCTGTACATACTTAAAAATCCCTATCACTTGTATACCAACCTACATTAGAGGTAAGCATTTTTATATCAAAACAAAAATTTAGAAACTAATATGAAATATATTAAAATATTATTAGGTACCTATTTAAGTTAACTATTACTATCCAAACAACTGTTGCAAACAAAAAATGTAAAATTATTTAAGAAGTTTATCCCTAATATCACATCTACACCAAGAACTGATACACAAAAGACACTTATTAGATGTTTCATTTAACTTAACATTCCGAAGTAACGTTTGTGTTATTAACGAAATAAAACAGTAAATTATTTAATTACTTTTTTTTGCTCAAACCGAGACCGAGACCAAACCGAGACAAGACCGAGACCGAGACCGAGACCAAGGTAGTCTCGGTCTCGGTCTCGAGCTTCGAGACCCGAGACCGAGACTAAATTTTTTCTTCGAGACCAAGACCGAGACTTGCCAGGTCTCGGTCTCGGTCTCGGTCTCGCGAACCCCTAGACTCGGCGTTAGACGTTTATTAATCCTTTCCAAAGTTTCGTTACCTTGGATTGTACGGTAACGAAATCGTTCTACATGCAATATATGTAACATCCAAAGCAAGCCCGTAAATCAAATGCATATTTGCGTACTCATTTTTTTATGGCAGCGGCACACACACGATAGGAGATATTACGGTACTCGGCGAGCTTTGTACGACGATCTTAATTGGTACGGTTCTTGAATAGTTGTAGGTTGTAATTATGGGAAGCAGATATCCTGGGAATAAGTTCCACAGCGATGCAGTGCGCAAGACAAAGGATTCCTTGTAAAGCGATGTCCTAGATGTTTCTAGTTCCAAGACGAACAGGAGCGCTCTTGCTGTCTCTCGTGACTGTCTGACAGGACGGGATGAGGCAGGCCAAATCCTAGGAACATTTGCCGTAAAAATATCTGTAAAACAGGAAGATCTCAGCCACATATCTGCGGTGTTCCAGACAATACAGATACAGGGTTAGCTACGAGTCGTTGAAGAGATGCACAACTGTATTCTAAATCCAGCAGCTTTTGGGTGTGGTTAGGTGCGGAACTCCAGATGTGTGGGCAATATTCTAAACGTTAAATGTGTATTCCAATTTAAAATGATTGGTAAGATTAGGGACGATATTTCAAACTTGTCTTAGAAGGAATAATAGTTATAGCTTATATTTAAATCATATCACGAAATAACAGGTTTACTTCTTTTAGAATGGACGCAGTAGGCTTAACATTTAAAAGTGTTTCTATCGAAAACAATTCAGTTTAGCGATACCTAATAAGAGTACCTTTCTTGTAGGCTAGAGTTTAAGATGTTTCAAAATATGATTGCTTTCTTCATTATGCAGGTTGTAAAAAAAATGCATTTTTTAAATAAAGCTAGTCCATCTCGGGTGAACTAAAAAAGCCAAATATTTAAAATACAATTTTATGCGGCCCTAACAAGTATCTATGGTCTAAAAAAATAATTAATTTACGCCAAGTTAATCTCAATATGTGAATCTGAGAGATTAACCACGAATTTTGAAACACCCTCTATAGGTTATTGGTTATATTTGCTTTCAGAATTCAATGCAGAATCTGGAATTCTTGGCCCTATAATAAGTAATTATTAACACATTCAAATGCTAACTTATTTACTTCATCAGCTTTTTAAAAAGCCATAAGAATAAATAATATCATTTTACAGAGAAGTGTACTAAACAAGACCAAATGAATAGCACAATACGAGAGTTGGGAGCTTTAAAAGCCAGCTGCAAAGCCTCTGAATGATGCTTACTGCGACTTAAAATTTGCGGCTTTATTGGCAAAGTTAAGCACCTCAAAGTTGCACATTAAGTGTTCTTTACTGCTCTCAGCTGAGTTACTCTATTTGGCTTTGTACTATTGATAATAGAATGAGAATATATTGCTGATTGTGTCTTCATATTACTATCTGGTTGAGCAATAATATTTTACTGGTTTTGCATAAAATTAAGATATATAAAGCGAACTCTAAGATCTGGTTTTTGTAACATGCACCTTGCTTTTAAATTAAAGTAATTACGCTATTATTAATTTTATTGTTTATTTTGTTTTCGTTCGTAAGATGACTAACACTAAATGAGAAACTAAATTTTTTTGACAAAAAATTTCATCCTCTAAATGTTAGTGTTAATTCGAAGGGAGAAGTTTTTTTATGGATATTTAATCCAAACGTCCCCCTATTTGCTAGTTTTATTTCTTATTGAATCTACACGTAAATCTTTCAGCTTTCAGCATATCATAATAGTACATTATGCAACGAGCAATTAATGATGGCTATTAAGACATGCACATGAGAGTTGCGATAATAGCCGGAAGCGATTCTCTTAACGAATGCGAAGGTCTTAATCAAATATAAGCTGCATATACTATTTTTTCTACGACCAGTCATAATAATGAAAAATTAAACAAAATTTACTAAATAATTTTCTCTGAACTGTTAAAATTAATAAATTATTTATCTGCCATGATCATGGCTGTTTTTGACATTGACCGAATATCACTGTGATGTTGAGTTTTGGTTGGTTATATCCCAGTTTTATAATGGAGCGTCAGGATCATAATAAGTTTCATTACAATACTGAGTGAATATCTAATAGATCAATTAAAATATAGGAGTAGAAAAAATTATATTACAATTTTACACAATTATTAAATGATCAAGATATATTTAACAAACTTTCCCGAATTAGAAAAAATGCAGACTAATGGAGAAAGAATCATTGGCTGCAGCTAGGTGTTTGCTAGAAAATCAAGTGCACTGAAGGTGAGCAATACTACATTGAATAGAGTAAATAAAACAGTAGTTACAGTTAATGAAAGTTTTCAAAAAACATGATAACGAAAACAAAGCCTGCAAAACGAAAATAACACATTGTTAGATAATTATTTAAGAAAAAAGTTAAACGACCAATTGCCATGATATTGTTCATATTCTATTTCAGCCCTGACAAATCGATGCTAAAGTATTGGTTCTATATGAAAAAGAGGAAATATTGAGAGGAAATTTGTGATGAAAGTAAATTAGTGTAGCACAGAAAATGCGATGTACAGATCTTCAGAGACATCAGTGCATTCAGATTTAATAATAGGTTGTATATCTGATGCATCACAGTGCTGTGTTGTATCCCAAGCTTCTTTTATGGTATTTTAAACGTGATTGATATTGCTTGACTACTGGTCAGCTGTAACTTCATTTAGAACGCTTTCCCAAACCGGTATTAGCTCTTCTGGTGTTTCTTTGAGACTAAGCAGGTACTGGTCTAATTTTCTTCTGCATTGTGATCATAACATCTCAATTAGGTTGTACTTGCAGTGATAGAGGTGTAATCTCAAAATCTGACCGAATTGCTGAACCTATTCATGAATTTAGTACTTCTTTTTATGATTTTCAATCTTTAAAGATGCTAAAGCAAAGCAAAGTCATAATTTTAATTTTTAAGCCATAAAATGAATATTTGCTTAGTCCATGATTTCATCAATAAGGCCTGAGTAACAGCTTGCATTATCCACGATAATTAAAGATCTAGGTGGTAAATTAGGTACCAGCTTTATTTTAAACCAGTTCTTGATATTAATTCTCTTCATGCCGTCTTGATAGTCGCCCATCTTTAATCGATTTTGAAACACTAGACTTGCACCATTTATAAAACCATTCTCGCATACAGCATAAATCACCATGTAACGCTGACCTACAAAATTATAACATTAATTTAATAACAAGATAGTTACTGCGCTAAACTAGAACTTAAGGAGAATCAGGTCAGGTTCAGTAGTCTTATTATTTTTGCTTCAGTGTTACAGAATCAGCCGTAAATTATGCTGCACGATTTGTCTGATATTTCGACATATTTGAAGATATATTGCACAAGTGTTTTTTTATAGTTCTTAATGAAAAAAAAAACGAACCCAACAAAGTCAAATTACTAATATTAAACGTTAAAATATAAAAAGTAAATTGGTACTTATAAGCCAGTATTTTACGAAATTGCGAAATAAAAGCAGACATTCATAAATATCTAAAAAGTTTCATCATTGCTATGGCTATTATTTCACAATTCATTTTTAAGTTAAGCCGGAAGGAAAAGAAATAATATCTTTACATACAACAAATTATGAAGGATTGCGGATAATAAATAAGAAAAGTCATTGATTAAATACTTACTCTACTAGTAGAGACGGTTCAGACGGTGCCATCTTGCGAAGGATTTCTGAAGGAACCTTTGCTGAAAATCCATATTTCGTTTAAAAATACCAGCGTAAACTTGTCTCATTTTGGTAACTCGTGATTTCTCATAAATCTCCTTAAATATCTCATTTTTTTCAGCTGCACATCAAGAATTTTCACTAAATATGTCCTGTTACTACTCTTCTTCCCTTTGAAATCAATCACTACTGAGCTCCCGTTTATATGGGCGGAGATAGATTATGGAAAATATGCCGACAATTGGTCTCAAATTATCTCTTTTAAAATACATACTGTAAATTTCTAATTTTATTTTACTTTTTAAACAATCTGTTATTTTCCTTTTGAATGCCTTCGTTTTCTCGCCATGCTCATTCAAATTCTTTCATCAGCTATAGCTCCCGTTTCTTTGAATTTCGTCAGTGTGACAATACTCACTTTCGATGCACTTAAAGCTCTATCAAAAACGTTGCTATAACCAATGGGAATGGACCTACCGCCCTTTATTTGCATTTCCTCTATAACAGAGTTTTATCCACAATACCGAAACAGAATTTTTGCCCTCGACGCGCGTTTTGCTAACCATGTTAGCATCATCTGGAGATGATTAAGACTGTCTTAATGATCTCCTGATAATGCTAACATGGTTAGCGAAACGCGCGTCGAATGCAAAAATTCTGTTTCGGTATTGTGGATAAAACTCTATTTTAGTGCATGTTGCCGAAGGTTCCAAACCCCAACATAGTTGCATTTTCGCCAATTCAAAAAAGGTCAACATGTTTAAGATGAGCAGTTGTTCTTGTTCATTATAGCGCGGCATTTTTTAAATATGTTGGATATAAAAATGTCAGGATGAGAATGATGATATATCAAAATTTCATTTTGCTTATTAAGAAATGCCATGCCTTTTCTAAATTTTGTTAGCTTCATTCAGTGTTCGTTTGTTAAAGGGAAATGCAAGATTATGACGTCATACCGAAAGCTTGCTCAATACAACTTTACTGTCAACGACATGATTCGTCATATTTACTTGAAAATGTATTTTTAACGTGATATTCCCTGACAAGTATGTTAGTTTAAACGTGTTCACGAGATGGTATTTTTTTTTTAATTTTCCGTATAAATCTTCAAATTGGTGGCGTTCTATAGGAGACATTTTTTCAATTTATCCATATAATGAACATTTTCTTAACGATTTTCTAACTCATATTAACACTAAAGAACCTGTAATCCAATTCACTAGAAAAAAAAAACAATTAATGAACCACTTTCATTCTTTGGCATTCTTATCAATAAGGACTTGAATAGTTTCGAAACAAAGATATACAGAAAATCTTCACACATAAACAGATATTTAAAATTTAAGTCACCCAATAATGGTTAATCCATATCAAAGCATGGTAAATAGGATATTTACTTTTGCGTTTGGCACCTACTTATCCCATTTTCAATTTTAATTTTTTTAACAGTTCTTGGTAATATTGAATTAATTCGGGTAAATTTTGCTTGATGTTATTTGGAAATAATTTTATTTGTTTGCCGCCTTAAACAATATAAAATTATTTAGATTCGCGGAGTAATTTTTTTATTATTTTCATGTTTGTTGGGTAATATTGGGTTGGTTCGGGTTGGTTTGGCCGTTTTTTGGAATAGTTTTAAATTCTAACTCGTCCTTTTCTAGTAGTATATGCGTTACGGTATCTTTGTTCTGTTTTGTACATTATATCCTTGGACAATTTTCAAACTGTAATTGATTTTTAAATGATTATATAGATAGATAGATAGATAGATAGATAGATAAGTATTTATTTCAAAATAAATTTGTAAGGTTACAATGTTTTAAATACGTCAAAGATATATATAAAATAATAAAAAATATAATAAAAAACAAATTACACAATAAAACACCACAAATCTAGACACGAAATATAGAGCCCCCATTGACATTATCATTAAAGTCCAGGTATTCCTGAATGGTGTAGGGTTCAATGCCATTTAAATAATCAAATAGGAATTTTTTAAATTGTGAAATATTATTTATGTTTTTAATTTTAGATGGCAAATTGTTATAAAAGGTGACAGCTGCATAATGACAACTCTTTTCTGTCAAGTTTAATGAATGTTTTGGAAAGTTATATTAGATTGTTTATAGAAAATATTTTTCCTTGTAGATTAGCAACATGCTGGAACCTGTCAACTTACTAGTCCTCGGTTGTCAGAAACTTGAGATTCCCATTAGTCTTGTAGTGCGTTAACAAACTCAGACCTGACTTTGGTCTCACCATTAGTCGTTTCAAGTAAACTTTCATGTGCACAAGGCAATATTGTATAATTTTTTTTACGTTATATACCTTTTAACGCATCGTAATGTGTAACTTTCTCCCGAGTTTTAAAATTACTAATCGTCTTCTTTATGGCGTTGATGTGGTAATAACCTAAGTCATCGTTGTCCTTTCTTTTTTATACAGATATCGCAGATATTAAAAAATGAGCAAGGCCAAAAAAAAAACGATTCATATATCATGTGTTTTCATATAAACTGAATGAGGTTTACGAAGGGAGTATCATGCAGATATATTTAAAATCGTTCCTCGATCAACCATCAAGTAATGTAAACTTAAACGAAAATTCTGCGCCATCAATAAAAGATATACCAGGCAAAGAATATATTTTTACTTTTTGGAATTGTGTGATAATATTTGCGTAAATAGTTATTTTTGTTACAAGTACCTAAAATGGAGTTTTTCAGGACGAATCAATGCTGTTTCGGAATGGCAGATGAGTCCTGAAAAACTTCATTTAGGTACGTGTGACAAACACTATTTTTTGTCATACGCTCCCAAAATTGAATTTTTATTTATACGCTTTTTGCAATTCTTCAGAACGCCTAAATTTGCAAATTTACCATAATTTTTGAAATCATAATGTACGACAAAGTTAGCTTAGAATTTGATATCGTGGCAACTATTTGGCAATTTTGTCATGTCATTCGAAATTTGACATTTAGACATATTCAGGAATCTTGGAATAGTCCGTAAAAGTTGCCATGACGACTTTTAGGGACTAGGCCTAAAAAGAAGCATTTTACGGACTCAAATGAGTCCGTAAAATAGCTATTTTTGGGAGCGTATGACAAAAAAACTTATTAGTTACTTCTCAAAAACATGAGAATGACACTATTGGGTACAGTGATGATAGCACTGCTTATAAAGATTACACACCGGACTAAAGTGAATCAAGCGGTAATAGTGAAGTGAACGTGTTTAAAACCGCTTCATCAAAAAAAAAGTTCTATAAGACGGAGAAAAGGTGTTAGAAGCTTAGGAAATGAAACAGTGTCTGCAGCTCAGATACAAATCGCTACTTAGAAACGGGCGTTTAAAAAGAAAGAAAATGAGAGAAAAATAGGAGGAAATCCAGGAAAATAATACACATCAGCAAAAGAAAAGTAACTAAAGCCCAATTTTCCATGCCACTAATTATTTGTTGTATGAAATGTGTTCGAAAACTTAAAGTGAAATTGGGAGAACACAAAACATAAGAGAACATATTTTTGAAGAATATTGGTCGCTTAATGATTGAAATTAAAGAGTAAGTTTTATTGCTAGCTTGATCGAGCCGATTTCTTCAAGGAAAATAGCCACAGATCTTGATAAAGAAAATACTCATATATTCCACTTTTTTATCAATGGTAAACCGGGAAACGACTTACGGATGTCGCAGTTCGGGAAATTCAGATGTCTGCTACATTGGTTCTTTCCGTTAAAAATTCCGTATGTCTGGAAATGCTTACGAATATACTCGTAATACAGGAAGATCAATTCTCACTAATAAACATAATAATGAAAATTTCAAAATACCACATTCTATCAATTATTGCGTTTTACTAGTCGCATTATACTCGCAAGGGAATTTCCAAACGTTACAAGTCTCAATATCTGAGCTTGAGCCAGATGTATGATGTTTACTGCAAGCAAAATAGCTCAGAGGATAGGCCAGTATCTAGACATATCTATGAAAGGGAATTTCAAAAATTAAATTTTAGTTTTAAATAACCGAAAGTGGACACATGTCATAGGTGTGACTGGGTCAGAAGGAAAATTCGAATATCTGAAGGAGGAGAAAAGAAAGAGAGTGAGCTTGAATTAGCTGTACACCACCATATGAAGGCATCATCATCATCATCATCAATCAGCTTATAAGCTTGTTCACTGCTGGACGTAAAGCCTCCCTTAAATGCTTCCATAGCTCTATATCCTGTGCACTCTGTATCCAGTTTGTCTTTATGCGTCGTAAATCGTCAGCCCATCTTGTTGGGGGACACCCTCTGCTTCTAAAGGAATTTTGTCTGGGTCTCCACTCAGTAATTCATTTTTTCCACCTATTATCGGTCATTCTCGCAACATGTCCCGCCCAGTTCCATTTTAGATTGGTTATTCTTTCCACATCATCTTGTACTCCGGTTCTTCTTCGGATTTCTGTATTTGGGATCCGATCTCTTAAGAGATATACCTAACATTGATCGTTCCATTCCGTACCCTGTGGTTCGTATCTTATTAAGTGTTCTTTTAGTGAGGGTTAGGGTTTCTGCGCCGTATGTGAGAACAGGCAGACCTTTCGTTTAAGACATACGGGAAGCTCTGATTTCAATCGGTCCCAGAGGTTACCAAAAGCAGCCCATGTCAATCCTACTCTTCGATGTAGTCATATATTTGATTGTCTCTGTTAATGCGTATTTCATGGCCTAGATATTTATATGAGGCAGTCTGTTGTATTTGAGGTCCATAAATATCGATATATTCGCTTTCTGTTTTTGCGAAGTTTATCTTTAGTCCCACTTGTCGGGAGGCCTCATTTAGCCTTTCCAGCATTTTCCTGGCATAATCGATACGGTTTGCTATTAAGACTCTGTCGTCGGTGAATCTCAAATTTGTCAACATTTCTCCATTGATATTATTTATGCCCAGGTCATTCCAATGTATTTTTTGCATGCATAATCAAGAACAATAATAAATAACTTAGGGGAGATAGTATCTCCTTGCCGTACACCTCTTTCAGTCCGGAACTTTTTAGTGTCTTCTTGAGGTCTAACACTTGCTGTTGCGTTTTCATATGTGTATTTGATTAATGTAGTGTAGCGGTGATCTATTCTACAGTCGGCTAATGCCTCAAGCGTCTTATGCTGGTTAATTGTATCAAACGCTTTTTCATAATCTACGAATATTAGGGCCAGTGGTTTATTATACTCTATGACTTTCTCTAAGATCCTTTAGGACTTGTAGATGGTCGTTTGTGCCATATCCTGGTCTAAATCGCGCTTGCTCGCATGCTTGGTAAAGGTCTAGCTTGATACTTAGTCTTCTAGTAATTATTACATATGAAGGCATATTAAGGGAAAATAAAAGATACAAATCAAACTATAGGCGACGAAAGCAAGCGTTGTTATATGTTTTATCTTCAGCAATGCATACCTGCCTCTATGCTTAATATATTAGTCCCTTACGACAAAAGACAGCTATTGGCATCTAATCTTATGAGAGTAGCAGAGAGAAGGTAAGGTGCTACATGTGAAATAAAGCTGAAGGTGGCCGAATAAGGAACAAAATCGCCATCCTGCATTTCTAAAGAATTTACCTCTCTTCCTCCACAAGTATCAGATGAGATGCTGTACTCAGATGCTTGCCGAAGACAAAGCAAGAATTCGCATGTGGCTGCCATATTTCATGTAGCAATGCAAAATAATACACATTTTCAAACACCAGGCCATAATGTTCTAATAAGCAAACACACTCATTTAGAGCATGATGTGGACCATAAACTAATTGGGAAATGAAAAAACAAGCTTCAAGTTTTATATCACATTCCTACGATCAGTATCAATTAGCTTAATCTGCATGGAAGAAGAAAAAATTTGTAGTTGAACTTAATAATCTTGATTTTGAAGACCTTTTAAGAGCAAACCTACAAGCTCCCAAAAAGACACCAAAAAATACATTTTTACCTGGAGATTCGTGAACTGGTTTCGTTATACTCATGACCCTGGAGTTATTTATTACAAGAATAGTTTCGATGATGAAGAAACTTTTAATCATTAAGCGTTATTCGTCGAGGCCAGTTGGCTACAAATTTATGCCCAAAACTACACAACTACTGAACTTATTTCAAACGAAAACAAGAATGAACTTATTTCTCTTCCACCCACTAATTTCACCCACAATTCAGTTTTTAAGCTTTGTTTTTGGTCCAATTAGTATAACTCATTATTTTTTCAGCGAAGTTAGAATCAATCATGTTTTTTTTAAGTTATCAGTTGGATAATATTTCATAACTACAAATATTCTAATATCAATTATATTTCTGCAAAACTAAAAACATTTCAAATCGTATAATATTCATAAACAATTTTTAAATAAGCCAACATACTTGGCTTATACTCCTTTTCATTGTCACTTTAAAATGATAATAGGACTATAATTATTAGTATACACATTATTTGGTTGCTTTGGAAGTTTATTAAAAAAAATAGTGGCTCTACTACCATTATTATTGTGACATTATCTTTTGCGTATCTAATTTTCCCTAATAATTCTGAGACTATCCCACAAGTCGATGTAATACGATCGCCAGAAGAGAAATCCCTGTTTAGCAGTATTGTTTCTTAATGAGATTTACCAGGTGACTGACAGCTTTATCGAAAATATTCAACGAAGGAAAGAGTTGATAAAAGAAACTGGTCTTTTAATTTAGAGCTTGAATGCGGCATTCTTAAACGTTAAGCCACCTCTTGCTAACGAACACGCTTTATTTTGTTACAGAAAAAAAATTCTATTTCCACAACTTAAGTTTGTAAGCTGATGACCTTTAAAATGGTAAACACTTGAAAATTCGGTGTGAAAAAAATACTTTTAAGCGAAGTGTTATTGGTATTTAGGTATACTTTCTCAAGTGTACACACTGTGTTTTTCATGTTAATTTTTATTTAAAGTTTTAAATGCAATTAATAAATATTTATTTACTGCGTTTTAATTAGTTTTAGATTACACCCAACTGTTGAATATTTTCTTATTATTCCAAGGAAATATTATCATCATTAGCATGAACCGCTACTTACCACCTATGACCATAATTAATAAATCAGTTCTGACACCTTTATGTTACTTTAAAAGTAATCCTCAAAAATGGTAGGTTTTAGAATATTCCCATACAGCTGATAATCCAAAAAGCCTCCTTTCCCCTCCCTGTATTGTAAATAACCCATTTTGACACTGTTTTGAAGGACGTAAGTGAGAATTACCAAAAAGGTACTGATTGCCCTTGACGGGATGTAAGTCAACTTACCACCCCTGGGTGGTAATAATTTATGCCACCCTGTATTCATTAAGTTTAAACTACAAACATAGGAGATACCTTTAATATTTTATTTCATCAACAACGTCACAGCTAACAATGATTTATAAAAATGGAGTAATATTAAGTGAAATGAATAGGTATTAATAGTACAATTATTACAATTATGAACATTATTTACAAAACTTGGATAAATGTTTTCTCATTTTTTCAATTTGTATGGAATGTTCTGACTCAATATCCAAAAATTCTCCATCTCTAACCAAGTTTTCTGTTATTCTGGAAGTACTGCAGGAGACTTCCGGCTTCGTTATATTGTACAAAATTTTATTTGCAACTTGCTTTTTATTGTTGATCCTCTCGGCTACATAACTTTTCGCAATAGTTGCAGATTTCCATCCGCCACGTCGCTTGAGAGCTAAGACATCAACTCCAGTATTTGCTAATAAAGTGGCTGACGTTCTTCTAAGGGAGTGTCCAGTATACTGCTTAAAATTGTCAAAGTCTAGAAATTTAGCAATTTTACTTGGAATTGAAGAAATCGTGTTTTTCCCGACAGGCTGATTTAAGCACTTTTCATCTTGATATCGCATGAAGAATCGAAGATTAAAATTCGTCATGTGATATCTTATATCAATGTAATTTTGAACACTTTTAGTCACTGTAAATTTACATGCCATTCCATTCCATGCCTTAATTCAACATTGTTAATTTTCATTACACAGAGTACATTAGAACGGCACGCTCCAGCAATTCCCATTATCATTACAACATTCATCATTACATAAACATATCATCGGGGGCTTCAAACACATTGGATTTTTTAGGTTTATACCCGTCATTTCTTCTTTTTAAAAATGCTCGAAGTTTAGGATACTTGGAAATATCTGTTTTCCTCTGTGAAAAGGGTGGACTTCAACATGGAATATTCACATCCTAAGCTTGATGGATACTTTAATAAAGCAGACTTTTCGTAAAAGTACGCCAAAAGCACTGTTTCTGAAACTACAGTAGCATTCTATGTTTGGCACCATTTCTTGAAGTATTGATACGTTGCTTCATACCTCTTCCTCGATTTTTCTGTCAGCAGCGACAGACAAGCGATATTTGCTGATTCTTCTATATCAATTTGACTATTATACAAATCAATAATTGAAATTTTTCACAATCTTTACTAATATAATAAACTGTCAGCTTGGCGTTATTGATAAAATAAGAATGTTCATGACGCTATAGAAACCGGCCAGAGCTGTCTTCAGAATTTCGTGCGAAAAGTATCGAATTAAATTAATAAAAAATCCAAGAATAAATTATGCAGGGAGGAGAAAAAAAATCTTATATACTTCACGGGATGTAAGTACATATGATAGTCTCGAACTTAAGCACAAAATCGTCCTCGACTGGTAAATGTCACTTACATCCCTTATAGTATAAATAACTATTTCTTAGCCATGGTTCATTTTAGGATGCATTAATAATTATTATTACCAGCCGCAGATGAATACATACACAATAGTTTTCCCTCTCTTCTAGTAATTTAATGCCCCTAAGCCTTATGTCATTGTATAACATTGTATTTCGCACTTAACGTTAAGTAAAATATTCCTTGAGACTCGAAATCCATCATAAATTCAGAACTCCATACAAAACTTTTGGAAGATATTCAAGCCTTTCAACTTGAAATTTGCCCTTGCAGTGGCGAAGTTTATCGCTTCCAGGCTATGTTTAGTAGTTCTTACTGCCACTCGATCATGCAACTAACTTGTAAGTTTATTACAAACATATGTTGAAGTTTTAATACAACGCCGCGGCGTTCTAAAAATACTGTCAAATATGTCCAAGTTATTTTCGAACAATTGCTGATAATTATCTTATCCTATTAAAAGTTTGTACATAAATAAACTTTCTTTTGCAAACTGCAAATTTCGCTAGTTATGTAAACAAAAACCTGTAGGTACCCAAGGAATGAAAAACATTGAAGGTCCAGGGATTTCCTTGGTAAGAAGACTAATATATTTTGGATAAGCTAATTGAAGAAAAAATACGATCCATATTAACTTTTAATGCTATGGGTGTGTTTTTTTTTAAACAAACCGCAATGACAGTTATGGCGAGGATGGTTGTTTTAATTTTGATTTAAACCCCCCCCCCTCCCCCAGACGAACTAATTCAATGTGAAATTTGGTGGTCTCTTTCAAGCCAGCAGGTAATTTCTAAAGGAAAAAGACGAACATTATTAACTTTTCATGCTATGGTGTGATTTTTTAAACAAACCGCAATGAGAGTTATAGAGACGATGATACTAAATGGCCCCTCAGACGAACTAATTCAACGTGAAATGTAGTGGTTTCTTTTAGGAGTCCCTGGGAAACTAGCTTGTCATGTAATGACAACGCTGTCAATTTTTAACATACTGGAGGAGAGCTATTTTTACCTTATTAAAATGCGAGAGAGAAAGAGGGAGAAAGAATCGAAATCCTCATGATATCTGATTGGGGAGATCGCCAAACATATTAGGACGAAGTTTATAAATCTTTTAATAACACACATTCATAGCGGAGACAAGCACTTGCAAAATCTGCAGTCAGCAAAGGTCAAAAACCTCCGTGAACATGCTTGTGCTAAAGATCTTCCCAAGACAGGTTGGCCAAAACTAGATGATAATGTGAAATTAGCTTTTTTACTCAATTATAACCATATTTACCTACAAATCAAGTAGCATTAGATTTATCCTTAGCCAATCAGCGGTAAAAAAAATCCGTACAAGGCAAAATATCATCCTTACAATATAAATTTAATACATGGATCAAATGAAGATGGCTATGATCCCTCCAGTTTTCCGAATTTATGCAAGAACGGTTCAACCTGAATCTGTTTTTTTAGAAATACTTCCTTTTTTTTTAATGGTACTGCCAACCGATAAAACTGTAGATACTGGTCTACAGAGAATGGTTGGGCTTAAGTGGCTCATACGCAATATCCCGGAAAAATTATGTATTATATTACAGGCCCGCATTGTAAACTTCACTTTTTACAAATGAAGATGATTCCTACCATAATGATCCCAATATACCCACTTCAACAATGTGGTTTCAATAAAATGGAGCACCACCTCACTATGGGCTACTCGCTCGGCAATATCTCAATTAGATATTTACTCACAGGCAGATAGCATATCGCGACCCCGTCGAATGGACAGCCAGGTCTCCAGATTTGAGTCCCCTAGATTATTTTTTGGTGGAATATTTTAAAACCAAAGTTTATATCAGCAGACCTCATAATACCGATGCGCTGAAAAAACTTATAAGAGATAAAATTCGACAAATCCCACCTTCTTTCATTCGAAACGTGGAAGACTTCATCGATCGATCGGGATACTACCAGGAAGTTAACGGACAGGAGATTCAGCATTTGTTACGTTAAAATGTGTTATTTGAATTATTGTTTTATTTTTCGGCCGTTATAATTTCGAGATAATTTCAATAATGCCATTTGTAAGTACCATTGAATAGATCTTGGAATGTTAGGATAGGAGAGTTAAGTTCATTTTCTTTTACCTTCAAAGGGTAATGAAATAATTTGGCGAAAAGTATGATTTTAAAGAGTGTTCTCAAAAAAAAAACAGTTGACTTTAGGTACACAAAATCAAATTTTTAGGAAGAATCGATAAATGAAATAATATACAAAGTGTTCTATTTTATATTCTGAAATTTTGGTACGTTGTAACCTTGTTTTCGGCCACATATTTTACAATATTTTCTAATCATAGATCTTAAATGGCTATACCATTTTTTATTTCAAACTCTATGCTTTTTGACATATCTCAAGGTTTCTAGACTTTATGCCCTCACTGTATTTCATTCCTCCAGTGGGTTAGCGTTTGAGTCTATTGCTTCTCATGGTCTTTGAATATCGGCTTTTCCTAACATGTGGTATTTATAACTGCTTATCTTGTTCTTGTTATTCTGATGCATCATGGCAATCAGTTGCTTCATCAAGTTCTCATTTTTTGCAATTTTGACAGCATTTCGTTAACGTCCTTTTCTGTTTGTATGCTTAACATTATCATTACTCGCTTGTAGAAGATAGCTCGATCTCTGGGTTAGTATTAAATACTGATCTGTATGAGCTACGAGCAACAAGACTTTGAAGGGAACAGTTTTTTTGAAACTAAACAATGCTGACTTGTAACTGTGGATGCCGTGGTTGCCCATAGATAATTTCAATTTAGGCTATAGTTTTACTAACTCGATAATTACACCGCTTAAGAATTCGCTGCCATTGTCACTCTGCAGTATAGCTGGTGCTCCGAATTCAGATTCGAAACTTTTTCAACCAATTGCTTTGATTTCAATGGATGGAGACAGATGAATTTTGCTAGATGATCTTGATAATTTAGTAACCATTTGTAGTCTCCAGCATGGCATTATTGGTAATCAGTCAAATCAATTTGAGCCGGAGCGCAAAGCGTCTTGCTTTACTATTGGTTCACCCTGCGTAAAAACGGCCGTATTTTATTGAAATGATATTGCCGGGCCTCGGTTTACTTAACCTTTCTGAGATCGTACCCGGACTCTCACTCCGCAACTGACTTATTTTGCCATTAATTCCAAAAATCGGTAACCCGCGGCGCTGCAATAGTGTGTATCTTTCCATCGACAGTCAGTGCTCATATGTGCGTTGATGTATGCGTTTTATCGTCAAATAATAAAAACCACTGTGAGAGCAGGCGCGTTTGCAAATGCTTATGCAACAATGTTTGGAAGAAGGTGACGAGGAGCCAGAGAGTGATTATGAGGACCACGAAGATAGGCAAGATTTGGATGGTGATACCGAACAAAAAATTTGGGACCCGTAAGTCACTGAAGTCCCTACGGGAACATACCCTGTGTTTATTGGAAAAGATGAAACAACTGAGCAGGTGAAACATATGACGAAGGAAATGTGACAAACAAGGGCGGCCTAAAGAGCCTAAACCGCCTAAAAAGAGAAATGGATATTTGGAAGCATTTTTTTACAGACGATGCATGTACTGAATTTGATAGCTGAAAATACAAGCAGACGCATTGACATGAGTAGAGTCAATTAACAACGCGAAAGACACTGACATATTAAAAATTCAAGCACTGACTAGATTACTTTGGACACAGAATGGTACTGGCGTTGAGTTATTTCGACTGATGATGTCTCTTTCTAGACTTCGATTTCTACTATCTCATTTACGGTTTCATGACTTTGTAACCAGAGGCGAACGAAAACAGACTGGCAAACACAACCAAAGGATTAGGAATAAAGTTTTGCAATTCCCCAGTGGCTCTAGGAATTTCTGGTCGGTAGCAAAGGCAGTAAGTAATAACTTTACAAAAACGTCTGGCATCACGGCAACTACAGCCAAGGAAAAAGCAAACATGCTCGCCAAAATGATTTCATCGCACTCTATCTTAGACGTCCCCCAAGGCAAGGCTCTCCCCACCATATCGAGCATCAAACCTACCATGGCAGAAGTCAAGTTTCATCACCGTGATATTCGTAAAATCCTTAAAGAACTAGATACAAAAAAGGGATCAGGACCGGACGGAATACCTGCCATCGTGTTAAAGAACTGCGCCAATGAACTAACACCCATTTTTTTCCAGGTTTTTTTTCTCTGTCTTACAGAAATGGAATTTACCCATCTTCTTGAAGAGTCGCCGGAGTGCAACTTGTTCCAAAAAAAGGCAAGAAAACCACGCCCTCAAACTATCGCCCAATTGCATTGTTTCCAATATTCTCCAAAGTCATGGAACGTGTAGTCAATCAGCAACTACTCAAGTACCTCGAGAATAGCAGAAAAATCAGCGATAATCAATATGGCATTCGCAAATAGAGATAGACAGGAGATATATTGGCTTATGTCACTCACATATGGAGTAGGTCAATTGAGAACTACGGAGACTCTCGCGCTATTGCGTTGGATATTTCGAAGGCATTTGACAGGTTTTGGCATGACGGATTGCTCAACAAACTGCCCTCCTTCAGAATGCTAGCGTCTCTCCGTAGCTGGCTTGCCAGTTCCCGTAAGAACTGATATCTGCACGTTGCAGTTGATGGACACTTCTCAGACACATTCACCATTAATGCCATTGTGTCTCAGGACACAATACTTTCACCAACTCTGTTCCTCATTTATACTAATGATCTGCTCATCAAAACCAATAATCCTGTTTAAAGTTGTGCAGATGACAGTACCCTTGTCTCCGAATTTAGATCAGAAAAAGCTTTACCAGCGACTGAGACTTATCACCACAGACAGGAGCAGATTACAGCAATTAATCAAGATCTGGAGATAGTTCGAACGTGGGCGACATGAATTTGATCCAGTTCAATGCAGCAAAAACACAAGTAGCCACCTTTACCAAGAAAGCCAATACGGCCGGCCCTGATATCATTATGCCAGGATCGATCGTTCCTTTATCCTCGCCAATCGGACTACTGGGTGTGTCGGTCAACAGCAGCAGGCATGACCACCTTCTAACATCGCAGAATCATTCTCGCAGCAGCTTGGTGCGCTATTTCGCAACAAAATCCTGTGTACAGCGCAACAGCTGCTCTTGCTCTACAAAGCGCAAATAAGACCTTTCTTAGAATATTGCTCACACATCAAGTGTGCCGCACCTAAGCACACTCTACAGCTGCTAGATTACATTTAGAAGCTGTGCGTTTCTTCGGTGACCCGGAGTTGACCCGGAATCTGGATAGTCTAGAACACTGCTGGCAGGAACTTCAAACTGGTGAGAGGAGTTTTATTACGGGGAGTGACGCCCCCGCCATTCCGAGTTGCCATGGGATATGGTGCATCAAATCTCATCGTCCTCCCCCAGGCTGGAGAACACCAAAGTACAAAGTCTGGAGCTGATCAATGACAGTTTGTGACAAGAGGGGCTGCATTGTATTGGCTGGCAGGAACGTCAAACTGGTGAGAGGAGTTTGATTACGGGGAGTGACGCCCCCGCCATTCCGAGTTGCCATGGGATATGGCCCATCAAATCCCATCGTCCTCCCCCAGGCTGGAGAACACCAAAGTACAAATTCTGGAGCTGATCAATGACAGTTTGTGACAAGGGGGGCTGCATTGTATTGGCTGGCAGGAACGTCAAACTGGTGAGAGGAGTTTGATTACGGGGAGTGACGCCCCCGCCATTCCGAGTTGCCGTGGGATATGGCGCATCAAATCCCATCGTCCTCCCCCAGGCTGGAGAACACCAAAGTACAAAGTCTGGAGCTGATCAATGACAGTTTGTGACAAGAGGGGCTGCATTGTATTGGCTGGCAGGAACGTCAAACTGGTGAGAGGAGTTTGATTACGGGGAGTGACGCCCCCGCCATTCCGAGTTGTCATGGGATATGACGCATCAAATCCCATCGTTCTCCCCCAGGCTGGAGAACACCAAAGTACAAAGTCTGGAGCTGATCAATGACAGTTTGTGACAAGAGGGGCTGCATTGTATTGGCTGGCAGGAACGTCAAACTGGTGAGAGCAGTTTGATTACGGGGAGTGACACCCCCACCATTCCGAGTTCCCACGGGATGTGGCCCATCAAATCCCATCGTCCTCCTTCAGGCTGGAGAACACCAAAGTACAAAGTCTGGAGCTGATCACTGGGGAGTGATCCAACAAACCCCATTTTTACCCCTGTCAGACTAGGGACCGCCAAAGGAATGAGTCTGAGGCCGATGCTTCGAGTGGAAGCGGCCCTAGGTGGTAGATGCATAAGCCTACTCGCATCGTCCGGTGAAAGACCATCCCACCAGAATTGGGGAGCGCTAAGTGGTTTTCCCAAATCACGTTCCGCTTCCGCGCTGGTGATCCCGGGTTTCACAGTAGGAATATATGGACATGATGGTGCTTCCGGGATCAAAATATTCCGGAGGTAAACTCCACGGCCATTCGGATCTCCGGGCGCTGGGTGGCCCTGGGAGCCCTTCATTCCGCATTTCACAGACAGCAAAGATACCGAACCAATTTAGAATAGATTTCTGCAACATAAGAGGCCTAAATACAAACATAAATTCGGTACACCAACATCTACAAGCAAATAGACCACACATATTAGCCCTTACAGAAACACAAGTATGTTCTACAACAACAACAGTGAACTACCTCTATCCTGGTTACGACTTACATACCCGATTTAGATATAAGTTCGGAATATGCCTTTTTGTCCGAAGCGACCTTTCATGTCACCGCGAGGAAACACTCGAACCGAACAACCTTGACGTCATGTGGCTCAAGTTCATCGCCAAGGGATTAACCAAGTTTATATGTTGTCTCTATCGCCCTCCGAGCGATAGAGCCTACCAAAGCTTTTTCTCAACACTAGCTACCACCTTTGACTTAATACAGGTCGATCACCCCAGTTCAGAAATAATCGTTCTGGGAGACTTCAATGCCCACAACACCAACTGGCTCGAACATCACAACAAGACCGACAACGAAGGTAGAGAGGCTGAAGCATTTGCCATCAGCTGCGGGCTTACTCAACTTGTAGACGAACCAACTCAAATCTCAGAGAGGGGCGAATTCGCCGCCCTCCTGGATCTTTTTCTGACCACCAATCCTGACCAGTACAAGGTTACAGTTGGTCCGCCATTAGGTACCTCCGACCACAAACTTATTACAACGGTTTGTGAATTGCCACTCATACAGAAGGATCCACCATTGCCTCGCAAAATCTGGCATTACAATTCTGCAAACTGGAACGATCTGAGGCAGTTTTACCTAGATTTTCCTTGGCTCAACGTCTGCTTTGCCACTGACGACCCGTCAGACTGCTGCGAAGAGATCATGCAAGTAATCTCCTCAGGAATGGAAGCATACATCCCAAATTCCATCAAGTTACCACCAAAAGGAAATCCCTGGTTCGACAAAAGATGCGAAAGAGCTGTAGGAAGGAAACAGCAAGCCTATAAGTACTGGCAGCAAAATCAGACCGCTGAAAATCGCAATTATTTTATCGAAGCGAGAAACGAGTGCAAGCGTGTGATCGACGAAACTAAGGACAAACACAATCAAAGGATCAGGAATAAACATTTGCAATGCCCCAGTGGCTCCAGGAGTTTCTGGTCGGTGGCAAAGGCAGTAAGTAACAACTTTACAAAAACGTCTCTCCCACCTTTGACGGACGAACGTGGCATCACGGCGACTACAGCCAAAGAAAAAGCAAACATTCTCGCCAAAATGTTTTCATCGCACTCTACCTTAGACGTGCCCCAAAGCAAGACTCTCCCCACTATACCGAACATCAACACCACCATGGCAGAAGTCAAGTTTTCTCATCGTGATATTCGCAAAATCCTTAAAGAACTAGATACGCAAAAGGTATCAGGACCGGACGGACTACCTGCCATCGTGCTAAAGAACTGCGCCAACGAACTAACACCTGTTTTTTCCAGGCTTTTTTCTCTTTCTTACAGAAAAGGGATTTACCCATCCTCTTGGAAAGTCGCTCGAGTGCAACCTGTTCCAAAAAAAGGCAAGAAAACCACGCCCTCAAACTATCGCCCGATTGCCTTGCTTCCAATAATCTCCAAAGTCATGGAAAGTGTAGTCAACCAGCAACTACTCAAGTACCTCGAGAGCAACAGAATAATCAGCGATAATCAATACGGCTTTCGCAAAGAGAGATCGACAGGAGATATATTGGCCTATGTCACTCATATATGGAGTAGGGCAATTGAAAACTACAGAGAGTCTCGAGCGATTGCGTTGGATATTTCAAAGGCATTCGACAGAGTTTGGCATGACGGACTGCTCAACAAACTGCCGGGCAGTCCCACCCGCCTCTCTCTGCAGCTGGCTGGCCAGTTTCCTTAAGAACCGATCCCTACATGTTGCAGTCGATGGACACATCTCGGACACATTCACCATCAACGCGGGCGTGCCTCAGGGCGCAATACTTTCACCAACTCTGTTCCTCATCTATATTAATGACCTGCTGA